>JAQIWG010000167.1:0-42608 GCA_034695025.1 Chamaedrilus cognettii | reverse complement strand
TTTGGAACTGTGTTAAATTACCGGATGTTAAAATTGCGCAGCTGCTAACGTCAACTGTGTGCACAGTGTATAGTTGTTTTGCACCTGCTTTGCTTATTTATCTTGTGTTATATTGTTGCTGATACACCTAGTGGGACTTGCTCCCGTGTGTGCCCTTGTTTGAATAAAAAAAAAATATAATAAAAATAACAAACTACATGTAAGACAGCGGGCGCCTCATGAATGCAGTATGGTGGTGCATATGGTGGTGATGTTTTGAGAATTTAAGGACCGTGTACAGTAACGAAGACTATTAGTGAGGGGGGGGGGATGCACCCCATCCCTCGCCAGCATGACAAAAAATTGTCATTAAATTCTTTTAATTTAAAAAGTAAATAGTAGATTATTTATTAAGAAAATCACGACGCCTATGGCCTAAACAACAGTCTTCACAGCTGTGAAGACGCAATAATAATCTAGTCGAAAAAGTATGAGTAGAAGGAGATGTATGCTATTTCAGAAACGGTTAAGATACACGAAGGCCTTACTCTGATCCAATAGAATAGAATGATTGTACCAAATGACCACTAATTATTATTCCACTCGGAGAGACAGTTTCATCATTTTCGAGGTTCAACGAAACAAAGTCAGGCGATTCAATAGCGATATTACAAACTGGTACAAACAGCGCTGGTTACGCTGGTTCAAACCGAAAAACTTAATTACGTCGTCTCGATCGAAAATGGACGTAAATCGATTTTTTTGCACGTTTTGACTGAGATCATGTTATCAAACTTCCAATCATTGCGCATCCTTCCGTACTAGCAGCAAAAGCATACGCGCGAAGATTAGCAAAATGGCAACAAAATAAAAAAAAACCTAACTCAACATTTTTTCTCTCTCTTGACGCAACACTGACGCAGGTCCGATGCGACAATAGATCAGTTGCGAAGGATGTTTAAAGTTCAGCGAAAGACAGACGTACACAAGATGCGTCACTCTTTAATTGAGACTCGTGTCAAGCCTGTTTCAAGATTGCAGCGCAGGAGTGACGCGCGCTAGATGCTCGCTCTTCTATCACAATACTGGAGACATTCATCCTCCCCTACCAACAAATCCTGGATCCGCCATTGAGCGATTGCTAACACAAAATTAAGTTATTGCTGTGATTTGACCAGCCGGCGCCACATCATCGACCAGCGCTATTTGCTGAATTTGTTTATGGATTAAACAATGATTAGGCTAGCCCACCGAGCGTACGTGTACGCTGTTGAATGCTTATTGTAGCCTATACTCTCAGATCATCTGCAACGCGAACGATGTTTTCTGGTTATCGATGTGATTGCTGCGGACTGCGCGCGTTTAACGCAAGTTGCACAACAATTGAAGGTTTACGCAATTGAAGGTGTGCTAGTCAAGACGGTGTAGAGTAGAAGGTAGTCTGCGTGTTGCGTGTACCTGTAACATGTTACATACATACAGTCTTCATTGTTCACCACAGTAAAACGGATTTAAAATTCTTGGATTAAGCGAGAACTTAAGCGAATAATTTGGGCTGGCTGCGCTTTCGAATTTGTAAGCTTAGGCCTGACTATTTTATTACTTCTGGTTCTCGGCCTGGCCTTTGCCAATTTAAATTGCATTCGTCTCACGATTAGACTATAGGCTATTGTCATAACTTATCTTATTACGTAGGCTTAATATACATTATATACATGTAGGCCTAGGCCTAATAATTAGAATATAGGTATATATAAGCTAGGTATATAGGTATATATAAGCTAGGTATATAGGTATATATAAGCTAGGTATATAGGTATATATAAGCTAGGTATATAGGCATATATAAGGTAGGTATATAGGTATATATAAGCTTAAATTTGTCCATTGCGGCCTGCATGTGCAAATTGACCACGATGGTTGATTATAGCGTTGCAGGCTTCAGCTCTGCTAGGCTCAGGGACGCCGGAACGTTTTTGTGAGTGGAGGGGGCAAAGTCAGAGAAGGAAGTTGTTTAATTATGTTTTTCCCCTCCGGTCCAAACTCACGGGCGGGGGCGGGGGGGGGGGTGCTGACAAGAACTTTTCTTCACACAAGGCTCTGAAAATCGGCGCTACTTTCCGGAATGCGGCCATAAATTTTTCCCTAAAAACGCCTTCAAATTGAAAACCTGCGGGGGGGGGGGGCGCAAAAATCTGGGGTGGGGGGGGGGGAAACATGCGTTTTTCCCCCCCAAAGTTCGCGAGTAGAGGGGCATTTCATCCCCTGCCCCACCCTCCGTTCCGGCGTCCCTGGCTAGGCTACAGATTTAATGTATCAATTTTATGTGTGTTTTATTCATGAGCTTTACTCTCTATCGCGGATTCATTGATTCAATAAACTGTAGGTCAACGCAATGTCATACAGCACCAATTAATTAAAGGTCTATCAGCTTAGCATGTAGTTAAATTGAAAAGTGTAGAGTAGGTCTACCGCAAGGCCTGGCGATAGGATCCAGACCCATGATAGGCTTTCGCAGAAATTTGATTTTAAATTTAGTCAATGCGCAGAGTTTATCATTATTCAATTAAATAGCTGTAGCAGTTTTTAAAGCAGTTTAAATTTTACCGAAGGCCAACAGATAACAGATTGAAAGGTATGTAGGCCTATACTTTGTATACATCTAAATGTCATCCTCTGTGTCAAGTTGTGTGAGACTCTGATCTAACTACTTACTGTAAATGAACATTTGAGACTTTCTAAATTGTTATTACAAGGACTTGCTTAAGTAATTATTGTTCAGTTTTGAGTAGCCTAGTGACGTAAGAACGTAATATTCTAACGATTTGGATTTGGCCTAAATAGGGACATACATGTACATGTACTAGCTGTTTGGCGCTAACGCTAGAAGTTGACCATTTTGCTCCCAATAGGCCTATAATAATCACGAATTTTCATTCGCATCAAAAACACACAAAAACGCAAACAAATACATGTACGCGTACGTAGGCCTACAATATAGGCCTATGTACAATTGTACACGCAGACCTACAATTGTATTGCCTATTTATCGTTTAATGTTTACTCACTTTGAACGATCTAGGACCCCTACATAACGGTCTTGAAAACCAAGACATGGGGGGGCTTGAAACCCCAAATCCCAAATTTTTAATGCCAATTTTTAACTTGAATGGGTTTGGCTAAATGTAACTGGGGGGTTAATACCCACACTTGGGGAGGGGGGCGTTTGCTTTTCCATGCCCCCCAACCCTTCCCTTTTTGAACCGCCACTGCAAATGCAGCGCTTGTTGGTGACCTTGGTTGATACAAAAAAGACTCTCATCCACGAGGTCCTAACCGCTCCATGATGCTCGAGATGAAATATTGTTATTATCGCGGTTGACGAGGCCACCGCAAAGGCTGGATCCAATCAACGAACCAACAGTTTATGATTTATTACAAACCTTATTAAACTAATGGGCTAACATTTATGATTTATTACGAACCTTATTAAACTAATGGGCTAACATTTATGATTTATTACGAACCTTATTAAGCTATTTGCAAATTTTGAAAATTGCATTCGTCCTGTAGATAAGCCGCTGGCAGCATTTTGCGTTCGTGAGCATATTATGCAGCGTAGGCTTTATCGGTGCATTTATAACCGATCACAGTCGATTGCCTATTGTAGGATGTTACGAGCAGGGTTAGATTTGCCGGCGCGGGGGAGGTGTTGAACCCCCCTAGCTCGCATTGGAATTGGAACCCCCCTAGTTCGTGTTGGAACCCCCCTAGTTCGTTAAAAGCTGCTGTCAGCACTCCCTCCCCCCGCTCGCGAGGTTGGACTGGAGGGGAAAAAAAGTCGACCCCCCTAGCTCTTTTTCAGCAAATCTAACCCTGGTTACAAGCTGCAATTTGCTGTTGTATTTCAGTTATGGACGTAGCCCGCTGTGAAATAAGTAGTTCTATAAGGCTTAGATCGACGTTGATCAGTTCGACGTCGCTTTGGAGTTTGCACTGATGCGTTCGCCATTCTTTTCCATCGTCTGCGAAAAATTAAATCCGTTGGGTTTATTATGTGCATGACATTGTATACAGTGACGGTCTATGATAGACCACGTTCTGAAGCATTAAACAAGAACAAAGTAGTTCTGCAGCCTTATTGTTAATGAGTAGCAAAGTAACGCAGTAATCCACAGTTACAACACTTCGACGATCGCTTTTTCAGAAACGTCTGCAAGATGACGTCAACGCTTCACTCACGGGGCGGAGCCTCGACACTGGGCTATACGGAGACGTTGGTGAGCACAAATGCTTCATTGTTCTTACGCGAAATTAAAATACGATGGCTGTTCAACTGTCGGATAGAAGAAGAAGATTATCGTGCAGGCTGTTACTGTGACGAGTGGAGCTCAGCACCTTAGCGGCGTTTTGAGCAGGCAAGAAATAGCCATAGGTCCACTGTGCGTGAGACCTACTGCATCGATGCACTAATTTGCCAATCTTCCCCAGACCTGCCTGGTCTTATAATTTACGCTCGAGTCGAGCGAGACTCTGTACGTCAATGGTCCAACACCACTAGATGGCAGCCCCCGGGTCTCGAACACACGACCGCGCGCATGGCAGACTGTCGTCATACGTGTCCATGCAGCTGCTGAGCTATGTCTCTCCGCCGCTAGGCTTATGATTTATTGCAAAGAAATTAAGAAAGTTATTTAATCTATTAAAGAAATTTTTAAGTTAAAAAATTACAAAGAGAAGGCTGAAGATTAGAACAAGTTGGTTACGTAAGCAGAGGCATATAGGCCTGCTATTTCGCTGCGTGCACCAGCATAAGAATAGAATTCTGGCAGTAAGCCTACATTTCGCAAATCCCTGTTCAAACACAAAACATATCTAAAATTTGTTATTTGGTCAATAATAACATAGTGGCACTGCTATAAAATATATCACAGTTTGTATTTCGTGTGTGATTTTGCTGCACCAGATGTATGGTCATTACTCCCACTTGAGGTCATTTGCGAGAAAGGAAGGAGAAAGATGGAAGACGAAGCAGTATGCCACGCTCGCTCCAACACCACTGTGTCCAATCTGTACAGGTACAAACGTTTTCAAGTTCAATATTATAAGCGTCAGGAAGATTTAAATTGCTGTTGGTTGTTGCTGCGCACCGGGCCGTAGACTGGGGGAGGGGGGTGCTGGGGTTGAAAACCTCAAGATATTTGAAAATAGGAATTTGGTTGTTTTGTGGTAGCTAGTTTAAAAAAAGGTGAAAATCCCCCTGAAATTTGTGACCACCCTCCGTTATTTTAAAATAAGTATCCAGGACTGTCAAACAACACTAGCTCTCATAATTACAGCCTCAAATCCGTCAGCGCATCTCCCCCACTCGTGGGCGAGGTCGAAGTCCAATTTTCCACCTCCCCAGAAATAAAATTCAGCTTACGACCCTGCTGCAGATACGGCTTATACCAGTATGAATGTGGATAAACTATGAAATAAGATCTACTCAATAACATATTCCTTGAATTTGATTATTACTTAAACAGTGAAATTCCTCCCCCCCCCCTTGTGAAATTTTTACATTTATCGCATGGATACAGCAGTACATTTATATGGTTGTGGGCTTGTAGCTGATGGAGGCCATAAACTTTAACATGCCCGCCATAATTAATTATTGTCATCGCTAATGATGATGATAATTGAGGTTATTAAAGGTCATCCTTAGTTGAGTCTGCATTACCTGGTCATGTCTTGATTACCATGATGATCCAATTACTATCTGGCGCGTGGCCCAGTATAAATATTGAGTTCGGCTTCATGCTGTTTAACAATTTAACAATTTAAGCTAATTTAGCAATCTGTAGGCCTAGTTATGCACGGAATAGCAAACTTTGATGAACCGATTTAAACTGGACCTTCAATTATATTTAGTTCTAATTCTTTGCAATAGCGTAATGCTAGCTGAAAGACCAGCAAAAAAGATATTCAAGTCCATTTTTCAAAGTGCTAAGGTATAGATCTGAGATTTGGGCTCTCTTGATCTGAGATTAAGATATGAAGTTATGACCTCGAATCAAAAGCTGAGTATTTGATTGTAAAACTCAACCTAAATATTTCAAGATTTTGATCGCAATAATAGCATTTGTTCCGGTGTAATGAAAATTGCTCTTTTAAAATTCAGTACGGATTTTTAAAATGCCATTTTAAATTTTACTATGGCCATCCAAACGTGAATTAAAAGTACGCTGTATTAAATGTAATCATTTAATACAATAAGTCATTCATTCTGCAACTCTTAATGACCCATGTTACAATAACTTTAGTTATTTACATTATTCCTCCAAATCTTCGGCCAGCCTTTTGCTGCTTTTCAATTTGCGTGAACCAAAAACTTAAAGTATTAGCTTAGTTTGAGCATTTAGCATTTGATAAAGTTGAAACGATTCATTTCTTATGATTAAGCAATAAGTCCAAATCTACTAGTCGCTGAGTTTAATCGCTTTAGTCTGAGTTGATATTAGTAATCCTTGAAAAGTTACAATTTTGATTGATACGTGTACTTTTATGTTTTACCGTTTTTTAGTGTTACTTTTTAGTTTAACCGTTTGGGGCTGAATTGATAATACTAGTTATAATATTACCAGTAATAATTGGCGAAGCGTTGTGGTCTAAGTTGTGGTCTAAGTTGCGGACTTCGGATTGCGAGTGTGGCAGAGTCGGTTCGAACCCCGGCAAAAGATTTTGCATCATTTCGTGAGCCCTTGGCAAAGGCGCCTAAATTTCGTCAGCCCTGCAAATAATCATCCATTAGGGGGGAGTGCAGTAAAGAAATTGAAGTTGAAGTTGAATGTACTCGTAACAATGCTTGGAAAGTAACAATTTTTATCGATACTTTAAAGCAGCGAGAAATTAATAGGGTACATGTATCAATCAAAATTGTAACTTTCCAAGCATTATTAGTATAAACTCAGACTAAAGCGGTTAAACTCCGCGACTAGTAGAATCAGACTGCTGTTCTATATAAAATTGCAAAATATCCATCTTGAAATTGGTTAAATCGGTTTGTGAACGGCAGGTCGGTGTCGCTTGTGGTGCCATATATTATTCAGTCGCACGGTGCAGGATCTCACCTTTCTCACCCTTCTCGGCTTCATGGTGGCGCTCCTTAGCTTCGCCATCGACGTCATGGTTGATCGTTGTATACTGAGTAAGTCTTAGGCCTATGCGGAGGAAGTTTTATGCCGAGTCAGCTTTTTGCAGAGCGAGTTTTATGCTCAATGAGCTTTTTTGCAGAGTAATTTTTTTGGCTGAGTCAATATTTAATTCAATAATTTTCAATAAGTTTCAATAATTTATGCTAAATAAGTTTTGTACTGAGTCAGTTGCGGAATAAGTTGTGCAGCGCAAGATTTATTCTGAATTAGATTATGCCTGTATGATCCCAGTGACAAAAATCTCATTTCATGTTAAATTTTTTGAGTTTGAGAAGAAAATTGATTGAAAATTTTGATGATATTAAAAATATAAGAACAATCTATCATTTTGAAACATAAATTTGCATTTGCAGAATGAAAAAAACTTATTAATACCTCGAAAAACCTTGAGAAAAACCTGAGTCCTTGGAATAAACAGAACACAAGAGTGATATCAAAGTGTGAAATCGTTAGTGGTGATGTAAATATGTGTGTATTTACACTGCACTTGTAACGCACCAATATATGTCATAGCGGACGTGGAATAAACATCGTTTGCTTGAATCGTAGGTGCGGGAGAAGTGCAGTAGACGACATACAGAAAGCGGTTTTGAAGAAATAAGTTTTCAGCCAAGATTTAAAGGAGATGTTGCGATGTTGTTTGTGAGACTTTGCTAACGTGGTTGCTTTTAGTTCAGAGGTCGCTGTTTCGGCTGACGTCATACTCGGTCGCGACACAGTATTTTGCGTGGTTGCTCTTTCACCTCGTCCTCATTTGTTTCTCCACCGGCTTTACACACATCGTCGGACCAACAGCCATCGGTAGGCCTACATTCCATGGAACTATTGATTTTCTTGATTTTTTTACAAAAGCTTTAACTTCTTAGAAACAATAAATAGTGTGTGGGCCAGTGGCGGTACAGTGGTGTGGAGTTAAAGCTTTGAAGCGATCAATTTCCTGTCACATTTCTTCGGGTGCATAATTTGAGAGTCAATTTTTTTTTTTTACACAGCTTGATTTTCTTGATTATGAAGAAATGAAACAGTGCGTCACAGCAATATTCTAAAATCTAAAGTTTCCAATGGTCAATTTTTGATCAATTCCCTGTGGCTATATAAATCAGGAAATTAATCCATGCATTTTCGTGATGCTGGTTTCATTGCATTTGCATTGACTATAGTTTAAATTCTCTATCTCAGTTGATAGCACTCATCTAGAGTTGATGTGACCAAATTGAGTCAATTTCATGTATGGTATTTGTCTACTAATCCGAGGAAGGTCCCAAAATGTTGATTTTAAGTCTGCAACCTCTCAGATCCTTCAAAGCTGCATTCTAACTCGGTAGTTAAATTGTCAGCATTATGAAATGCCTTAAATTTAAATTCAGGCACGCTTTTTTGATGCCTGATGATCCATATGGGTCACTTAGGATCCTTGAAATCAGCAAACTGTCACGATCACGAGGACTTAATCGGTGATTGGTTTGATCGAACGTCTGAAGTAGCCATTATAAAATGTCTGTCGTCAGTGCTTAACTTCAATTCAACTTGTCAACATTGAAGCGATGTGTACTAATGTAATGCCTTGTGCTCAAATCATTAACACGCTGTGCGAAATTGAATTTTAGTTCACCACATTGGTGCCACTGCCATGGAGACATCACTAGATTTAGGGATATATCAGTGGTTGAGTGATCGGATTTTGAACGCAATCGCCAGATATCTGGGGATATTTGGCATAAATGGCACTTTTTAGCATGGGAGGGTTAGGGTTATATTAGCTGGGGATATTTTTGAAAAAAATGCAATCCAGGGATATTTTTTGCTAAGATACCAAGAATCTAGGGATATTCCGTTTTGACTCAATAGTATCACTGGTTCGTCGTCTCCATTCGTCTTGCACAGCATGGAGTGGATTACATGATTATAGTATTACCATGTCGCCCTTGAACACACAGCATCAGATTTGAACTATAACTTGGACAGCGGCAGGCTGCAGCAAGGGTTTATTTACTTTGAGGGTATTAGAAATCACTTCTTTTGAAAGGAATAATGCTTTAAAAAACAAAAATAGATAATTCTTTAAAAAACGTCGTATAAAATCAGCGAAAGGGATACAAAACAGCCAGCAAATTAGAAGGTGATATGTTCTTTAAAATAGCAAATATGCAAACGGTTTAGTGGCTTGACTTCTATTCTTTGGTCGTGGACCATGAACGCACCGTTCTGAAGTGTTAATCACCAATACAACGCACTCGATTGTCCCCTAAAGCCTTTTATTGTTGCTCTAATGCCAGCCATGTTAACAACCTTTTAACTACCTTAACGTTAAAAATATTAACTACTAACGTAGGCTGCCAGTGTCACAGTGGAATCAATGGAGACACAATTTGTCACAGATTATTTTTCTAGATCTCTCATTTCTGCGAATATCATTCGTGTTTAAGCGAGGAGCGTATAAACGTTTGAATTCATTATTTTTGTTGAATTAATTGTGACTTAAATTGATGTATCGCTTGCTGTTCTGTTGATTCGATTGATATGCTGTTAAAAACATCACTGTTTGAATATCTTTGCACTGAATGAATTAATACGCATTAATGCTATTTATATATAATTTGATTGATTTTCATAAATTTTTTTTATATACAGAAATTTTCTTCATAAGTGCGTGCAACATTTTAGATTCTTTTGATTGATTGCATATCTCCTACCTATTCATTTCTTGGTTATTTTCTGCATGACATTTGTCGTATGAGTTCTTATCAGGTAAATGGTTTGCATTAATTTAAATCCTACAACATTCTTCTCGGCTTTCTGTTGGTTAGTAACCTAATCGAGTTTTTCGTTTAATTGTACCCCTGCAGGCTAGAAAACAAAGAATTTGCTCGCAGCCCAGAGCTCCCCGGGCGAGTCTTAAAAGAGGAATGTATAAGGGGAAGCGGTTCTGTGGACACCGGCTCTTTAGCGCAGAACCGTACTGTAACAGCATTGACGGCAGATCCCCCCCACCCTTGTCTTTTGTTTCATTATTTCCTGACTACTTTCCAACTCTATTGCATCTCCCAATTTGTTATCTTTTCTTCGCCACTAATTTGCATGGGCATATTTGTCATTTCTCATTAGGTAATGTGCATTATTCTACATTTTCATATGTGCCCAAAGGTTCGGGTATTCCTGAAGTGAAGACGATCATGAAAGGCGTTGTGCTGAAAGAATACCTGACCTTGAGGACCCTGGTGGCCAAGGTCGTGGGACTCACCGCTTCTCTCGGCTCCGGTCTGCCTCTAGGGAAAGCGGTCAGTTGACCTTGAGGCTATCTTGACCTCGGCCTTGATCTTAAGTGCTGTAGGCCTGCCTACATGTTGCTGCGTTTATCAAGATAGATTCGCAATATTATATAGACTGCCACTGTTGACAAAAAACGTTTAAAATTGAGTATACGTATTGCAAAGGTATTTGGTATTCATAATGCATATTATGTATCTATGAGTGTTATATATTAGCATGAATATAATTATGCAATACGAGTATACAAGTATAGTTAATACATTCAAATGCTGTTGTTCACAGTGTGTTTTACACTGCTTGTTGTGAGCTGGTGTAATTGCACATAAAAGATTTATATAACTGTCAATATCTATCGCATTTTATGCAACAAATATCATTGCTCAGTAATTTAATTCTGCGACAAAATTCAGTGACATTTAAATTATTTTTTCCAGGATTTATTAGAAAGTAATTTTCTATGATCATCATCATCATCTACGTTTTACATCCGCTTTTCCGTTCTAGCACATTGGACGTTTCCCACGACGAGACTACCACCCCTCCTCTAGAATGAAAAGAATTTTCAATTTTATTTTGCAGGGTCCGTTCGTTCACGTGGCCAGCGTGTCTGCATCAGTTCTGTCTAAATTATTTCCGATGTACCGTGACAACCAAGAGGTTAGACATTTATAATTCTTGCTCATTGGATTTTTCTGCACTCAAATAGCCATACAAACTTTTGACAAATAAATTTAAGCAGACGCTTAGCAGACGCACAGCGATGAGCATTTTTTCTGCAGTCAATAATGATGGAACTTGGCAGCCACTCTGAATAATTTGAGAACTAAAAACAAATAAATTTATGGTTTTTTATACTGCATGCAAGCAAATTAGAGGTGTACACAAAAGTTTGCAGCTCGGTTGTCTTAATTTGTTTGCGCTCTTGTTTTATCTACAAATTTATAATTGGTAGATTTAGCCAGGTAGATTGGTAGAGTAATATTTTGATAAATTGAATTTTAAATTGCATTGTAAATTTTTCTTTAATTGTATCTGTTTTTTATTGTACTTCGAACTGCCTATTGCTATTCTATTGTGTAAATAAATTTGTTAACTAAAGCAGTTCAATTTTGCACTGCTTTAGCTTAAAAAATTTATTAAAATATTTATAACTTTTCAACATTAAGGTAACCTGACAATTAAACAAAGTATCACTGCAGCATTGGAGATTTGATATTTCAGAACGAGGCACGCAGCATCGCCTTGCTGACTGCAGCGTCAGCCGTTGGTCTGTCCTGTGTTTTTGCTGCACCAATAGGAGGTAAGATAAGAGATCTAAATTTAAAGAATTCTAAAATTTATTTTGATAGCTTCTGGGCACTTGATTTTTATGTTAACTAAGCTATGTTTATATTATGGGTTTTCTAATAAACGTTTAGAAATTAAATTTATTTTTGCTGTTACACTGTGTATTGGGTTTTTATTTGAAAAAGTGTTTAATTGTAACGAAGCCTACAAAGAACCAGTCTTTGGACTGCATTCCAATTTTTTTTTTTTTGGCACAAAAAGTTAAAAGCTGGATAAATTTCTTTGAATATGCCATTTTTTAGCAACTGTTGGTCATACATTTTATTTGAATTCGCTTGTGAATTTTCAGTGATTAATTTAGAATTTAGAAATATTAACCGTAAACGTGGCATATAATATGTTAATTTGGTGAGTTTCTGCAGGAGTGTTATTTAGCATCGAAGCTACCGCCATCTACTTCGCTGTGCGTAACTACTGGCGCGGCTTTTACGCGGCGATCTGCGGAGCACTGATATTTCGACTTCTCGCAATTTGGTTTCAGGATCAAGGTTTTTTTCTTTTTCATAATTATGCTTTATTGCTTGATTATCATTCTTATAATTATATAAGCTTTTGGATTTTAGCATCAGAGAGTTGCGTCCCAGCAAGTCGAGGAACAAAGAATAGACTTGCAGCCCAGAGTTCCCCGGGCAAGTCGTGAAAGGCGACTAAAGAGGGGGGAGCGATTGTGTAGCGGTCCTCTTACACAGAACCGGACTGTAATAGTATTTATTACTACACACGGTCCTTAAAATACAACCCCACCCACCCATCAGACAGTTTTTGTTATCATTCCGATATTTTGTATTGTATTGTATTGTATTATGTACAAGTATTGTTTTCATGGCAGTAGGCTGAACTTAATTTAAAAGGGAGTTTTAAATTTTGCCTCTAATGCAGAACTTTCTAGCAAGGGGGAGGGTGTACTGATAAAGACTTTTTCCCCTCTCATACAAAACTCAAACCCGGGTGGATGCTGACGGATATTTTTTCCCTTCTGAGTGTAGTGGAGTTTCAAGAAATCTAGAGGGGCGTTTTACAATTTTGGGGAGTGGAGTTTGCACTTTTTCAGGGTGGGGAGGTTATGAACCCCCCCAAAAATTTCGGTCAATGACTGTTGTAATTTCATTACCATTGTTATGCTCTGATTGATTATGTTCTGGGCTGGTCCATAGTCGAAATGTCCACAGCTATTCTAAACATTTCCTTGAAACGCAATGCGTGAAAACCATTGCTGAGAATTTCTATACGATCATGTATGATTAAATATGAAATTGATAGCCTAGCAATGTTGCTTCTTTTTACAGACACGCTGACTGCAGTTTTCAAGACTACCTTGCGGCATGATATGCCTTATGATGTGCTGGAACTTATAGCCTTCCTTATGGTGGGGTAAGAAACTGCTATTTGTCTGCGCATTAAAGTGCTGCGTTAAGCTGTTACTAAATAGCTACGCATTCTCGGCAATTGCAATACTGTAAAACATGAAATTATCGCCCGCATATAATTTACGCAAATTTTGCGAATCAGCAAAACTGGTGAAAATAGCATGCGCGAAAATAGAAAGTTTTGCATAAGCTATTTATAATGGGCAGTCCTCAAGAACGTGAAAAATAAGTGCGGCTATATTTCTAAGAGTCAAAACAGCGAAAATAACATGCAGCTAAAACTTCATGATTTACAGTATTTTGTTATAATGATTAAAAATGGACTGGCGATAATGATTTAAGGTAGACTATTCAGTATATTCACTAATGTAGCATGTTTACTTGATACCCTACATGTGATTAATGCTGAAATAATTATGATGGCTTATTTGCGATTATTTTTTCTGATTTTAGTGCCGTATGCGGCGTGTTTGGAGCAATTTGGGTCTGGCTGCACAGGAACACAGTGCTCTTGATTAGACGCCAGAAAAGGCTGAGCTTATTTTTGCAGCGAAAGTAAGTTTGAACTTTAAAATGCATGTTAATTGCAAAATATTTGTTGTTTTAAATGATTAAAAAACAGTGAACTTCTGAAATCTTAAAACATATTTTTTAAATCTTTAGTGTTTGAGGTAGTCCTAGCCTAGAGCATAGTTCAGCGGCTCAGGAGTCCGCATGCGGCAAGGTTCCACGCACGGCAGCTGCGTTGCCGCGCTGCAGAGCGATGTCCAACCGCTGACGCAGGAAGCTGACGGACCGAGGGTCCCCTGTCACCGCCGCCAGCCTTCCTCCCAGTTTTATCACCAATGCCTATGCGTCCTTGTCCCAAGCGTCCAGGGTCTCGATGGCAAAAGTTTGTAATAGCTTGATGATAATTTATATCGTGAATTCTCTGGATTAAGTTTTGTGACATTTTAGTTATATTGATTATGACTGGCTATATGGAGATTGAACTGCAATTTTATATAAATATATTTTATGCATCCATTCAATATTTGCGCTTATTTTAATGTATTTATTTCAGTAATTAGTACTAGTCATGGCATAATTTAAGGAATTTTATAGTCTCCACATAATGCCCAAGAAGTAGCCTATACACAGCACCACCGACGTCTCGATTTTCCTTCCGATGAGAACTTCTGCACGTAGGAGGATGGGGGTGCTGACAGAAATTTACGAAGCACTTCTAACAGTCATTCTTCAAATATACCATTAACTTTTGATCTTCATACACACTCCACTTTTTGGCCATTCATCACTCCACATCCAACTCTTTTGTCTCCACATATTTCTCTGACCACCCTTCAAATTCGCAGTTTTTCCTAACATTTGTAACCTTTTTCTTATAAAAGTACTACACATTTTTGGCCAATGGACTCCACATTTTACTGTACGGTCTCCACAAATTGGTTGGACTACACCCGTATTTTATGCCCTGGTACCACTCCTAGTGTTACGCAGTGGCGAAAATTTATTTGATGCTTGCTTCCCAGGGAACACGTGGCGGCGTGGTGAAAAGTTCATGGCACAATAGTCAGCATGCAGAAACTATCAAAAATCTTTACAAAACCCTAAAACGGGAACTCATTCTTGTGCGCTCTTGAAGGACTCCAGTGCGTCTAGTTCACGAAGTGCTTGTGGAAAACTGTTTCGCACGGTTGGGGCAGCAAAGCTTAGCCAGAACTTCTGATGCAGTAACTTTTGAAAGAAGCCTGCCACATTTTTTTCTCATATTTTTCGACGACAGGCTTCATGTTGCATCTGTTATCAACATCTCAATTGCATTTTGAGATTCTTCTGTAGCCTATATTTAATATAATTGTGCTTTTTTCCTTTTAGTCGATTCATTTATCCAAGCATCATAACGTTCGCCATTGCATCCTGTTGCTTCCCGCCTTTCATGGGCGACTACATGGCTGGCGGTGTAAGTACCACTTCCTTTTCACCAAATTATTTTTTTCCGAAAAAAGCTAAGAGTTGGGAAAAAGGCTGGGTGTCTTATGTATAATGGACGTGGTAAGACAGGGAAAACTGATGTGGTTTGGACGTATGGAACGTATGTATGAGGAAGATTGGGTAACAGGCACATGGATATATGAATGCAGAGTGAAAAGTTGAGAAGGGGAGGGGGACAAAAATATTTAGAGAGGCAGTAGATGGCGATATGAAGCAGCGAGGCGTGCTTAGAGAGATATCAGAGAATCGGAAGTTTTGGGGGAGTCTGATTGTGGGAAACGTCCATCCTGTGCTAGCACGGAAAAGTGGACGTAAAGCATAAATGATGCATGATGGTGATGATGATGATGTTTCACTATATGCTTCTATTCCATGAGCTGGAGGCATGAATTGCAGCAAAGTTTTACACCACATTCTTCATGTATGCTACATATTGCATGTTTGGTCAGTCAGTTACCAATTTTGTCACTTATTGCAGAGGATTTTGAAAATCAAGCCTATTGTATAGCAAAGACTTGGTAATTGATTGGTGAGGTGGATGAGTGGGGTGTCATTAAAAGAAAGTATAGTGCCGACCTGAGAGCCAGAATGGGGTTGGACGCAGTGGGGGAGGTGGTAAGAAGAAACCGACTGAGATGGCTGTGGCATGTTTTGAGAAAGGAACCGGATGATTGGGTGCAGAAATGTACAGATTATGAGGTACCTGGGAAAAGATGCATAGGGAGACCGGAAACGACGTTGAAAAGCTTAACAGAGAAGGATATGAAGGCTAGATGATTCAGACATGAGGATGCGACGGATAGGATTAAGGGGAGGGCGGGTGTGCATGGCTACAAATGGCTTACCCCTGTGTAAGCGGGAATGCGGCCACAAATGCGAGTGTGTGTGTGTGTGTGTTCATAATTGACAGACACAAAATATCAAATGCATGCAATTTGCAAATTTTTTATTGCTTTAAAAAAATCTTTAATGCGTGTTATGTGGTGCGTAATTTTTGCAACGTGTAACATGCGTAATGTGTAATATGCGTAATGTGTGCCTCAGCTGACGCTGAGGGAGGCCGTGAATCAGATGTTTGACAATCGCACGTGGACGTCCAAAGCAGAGCCGCTCAGCTTCCAGGTAGGGTCCCCAGACGTCCCTGTTTGCCTTTATTGTATCACTTCAATGTACAGCAAGACAGGACGTACAACGACAAACAAACAATTTGTGAAATGACACCAGAACGCCAAAGAAGGGACTAAGCGTCCCTGTAAGAGTAAACTCGATGACATCCTAGTACTACATTATTTCTTAAGTCAAGAGAAAATAAAAAAAACTAACGAACTTAGCAAAAAGAACTGCTATAGAATAGCATGCAAAGTAATAATATATTACAAGCATCGGTAAGCATTGAGAATATGAATATGATGGCCTACACAAAACTTAAATATCTTTATCCATATTTAAAGGGACGTCCCTTATTTGAGGCTATTTCTCCCTTGTCCCTCATGAAGGGCATAAGGGACGCCAAGGGACGCCAATTGTCCCTCATTTTGAAATTTTAAAATGATGATTAGGCCTACAGCAAAACTGCTATTTTTTACAAGATTATATCTATAACTTTCTAAATAATATCTACAGCCCAATCCTAGAGGCACAAATCTTTCATATTTTACCATAGATCTTGCTACAATCGCGCGTAAATCTCTGTGCAAAATTTGGCGACATTTAATGTCGTTTGTGTAGTGAAAAACGTGTGTAATGTAGCTTATGCAAAATTTAGCGAAGAATTGTATTATGCACGTCGACTACCTGTGTCCCGTATTTGAACAATGAAAATATGGCAATATTATTGTCAGGAGGCGCGCATGCTGCAGACGTGGAAGGGACCGTGGAACAACGTCCTTCTCACACTCTCTATGTTCTTCATCAACAGGGTGCGCTGGGGGATTTCATACCTGTTTTTGGAAAAAGCAAAAGTAATGTATTAGTGCTGCTGTCCCTGGTCACAGCACTTAAACCAGCAATAGCATGCAATAGAATATTGATCACCCCAGCTAGTCGGGGAACAAAGAGTAGTCTTGCAGCCCAGAGCTCCCCGAGCTAGTCGTAAAAGGCGACTTAAGAAGGGGGAGCGTTTCTGTGGCGGCCCTCTTAGACAGAACCGGACTGTAATAGTCTTTGTTACTCTCGCACAGTTCTTAAATTTATAAAAGAGATGATTGTTGTTTACCCCTGCAAACTGGGGTAACAAGAATAGATATACGGCCCAGAGTTCCCCGGGCGAGTTGTAAGAGGCGACTAAGGAAGGGGAAGCGGTTCTTTGAAAACCTGAAACCACAACCACCATGATCATTGATTTACCGCGTCTCACGACCGGGAACAAAGACGGGAACAAAGAACTTGTTCACCCAGCGCTCCCGGACGTCTCATAAGAGGCGACTGAAGAAGAGCAAAGCAGTTCTATTTTGGTCCCTGGGCACTGAACCGGCTTGTAGTGGTATTTATTGCTGCAAATATTCCTTTAAATCCAAAACGGACCTAGGAGACAATATTTGTGTGGTTTTATACAACTTACGTTCCTCGTTACAACTGGCAATTTTATTCTTGAAATTATACATGTCAGATATCCACACTTCGGTCTAGTGGAAAACAGAATTAATCATGCAAAATTGGCATTAATTGTATTTTAGCTATGTCAGCATTTAAAATGATATCATACCATTGAGCATTATTGAGCCTGAAATATGAAATTACCCTTGTTTTGCTCTTCTGCAGTTTTGGATGTGTGCCATCGCCACTACACTTCCAGTACCATGCGGAATCTTCATTCCTGCATTTGCACTAGGCACGTACTGCACAGACTTTTCTAAATGTTTTAGAACCAATTTTTTATTTAGGCTCAATTTTATAGATTTACTTAATCTTAAAGTGTTGTGATATTTTTAATGTATTTTTTATTAACTTTTTTTTGCATGCGGAGAGGCACTCAGAATTTAATTTGTCAAGGTGCGCCTATTCAACTATGATTGACTCAGTTAAATGTAGCTTTCATACTTTGTTGTTTCAGCCGTTTGAGTGTGTCTCCTCAGTAGGTTGCTGCATTTCAAGCTGTGTATTGAATTGATGCATATGCTTGTTGTTTTCATACTTGATTTAAAAAATGCATTTACTTCATTTATCCACCCAGGCGCCAGCATGGGTAGAATAGCTGGCGAGATCATGGCTCTTCTGTTTCCGGCCGGTATACGTGGCAATCTGATATTGCCGGGAGCGTACGCCATCATCGGAGCAGCGACTTTCTCCGGGGCGGTGACGCACACCGTCTCCCCGGCAATCATCGCGTTTGAAGTTACCGGCCAGATGAGCCATATTCTGCCGTGTGTGGTGCGTCATTGCTACTTTTGTTTTGTGCAGAAAGAGTTTTTACGTCAAACGAAAATTGAACTAGTGTGTTTCAAATTTCTTGGAGTCAGACAATTACTTTAAATTTTCTTCAGTAAGACAAGTTTCTATGAAAGAATAGAAGCTGTAAGATGGATGATGTGATTTTTGTGGTGATTGCAATGCAATAGGAAATGCAGTATGTTCCAAAGTTAGTATTTTCAGGTGTCATTTCAAAATCGAATATTACAAATATATGTGTTGGTTTGCTTTGCTGCTGGTAACACTGCTATTTCGGATCACGCAGCTGTTGCAAATGAATTTGTACTAAAGAATTAATTTTTGTGACACAAAATACTACATCCAAATCAGTTGCATCAAACAAGAACAGGCCACCAAGTTAATTATAAGGAAAAACATTTGTTGCAGACCGAGGAACCGTAAATTTATTTGTGAAGCCCAGAGCTCCCCAGGCGTGTCGTGAGAGGCTACTAGAGAAGGGGAGCGGTTCTTTGCTTGACGCTGAGGCACTGAACTGGTCTGTAATAGTGTTGGTTGTCCTTAACCTCTACACCGTCCTTAAACTTTTAGAGTCTACTACAGTCAAAAAGCAACACCCCAGCAAGTCGGGGAACAAAGAATGGACTTGCAGCCCGGCGCTCCCCGGGTGAGTAGTAAAAGGCGACTCAAAAGGGGGGAGCGGTTCTGTGGCGGCCCTCTTACACAGAACTAGACCGTAATAGTCTTCGTTGCTCACACACGGTCCTTAAAATTTAAAAAAGAAGAAGAAGTCAAAAGCAATGGAATTGCATTTCCCCTGTGGTTGAATATATTTATTTAAAATGCATTATCAAGATGGTGCCCTTTTCAAGCTGTTTTGATGATATTGCTGCACTAAAATGCAGCGAAACCAATGAGAAGTTAATTTTTTCTTTTTCTCAAAGCTTTGAAGCCTTCAATGCTTCTGTATTTGTTTTTGCACTCATACATGTTTACCTATACAAGTTGCTGGATTATTATAGCGCATTAAATTATTATTCTTGCTCTATTTTCAGATGGCAGTCATGGTCGCCAATGCCACGGCTCACTATTTGCAGCCTTCCCTCTACGACGCGATGATCTTCATCAAGAAGCTTCCCTTCCTGCCAGCCAGCATCAACCCCGATGCCTGCAAGTACGTTATACATCAAGAAATCGTATATTTAAAATGGATTATTTCAATAAATATGATCAAGTAATCATGGACACAACTACATAGGCCGTCTGCTCATTTTCGATTTCAGTTTTTTATAAACTTTAAAAGATTTTTTTTTTCATCATCCCTTCATCAATTTTAAGGCGAATCACTTTGATTTGACCTTTAAATAAATTTTTGTTTTATCTTTCTCCATACCCCCCTACCAGCAACCCGGTCCCGCGCCGGTGTCGGCAACTATGAAACCATGCGTTACAAGCCCTTCACAAGCCCTTCTGTAAGGCTGTTGAACATCAATGTCGCTAGCTGGTAACCTCGTACCAGATAATTATTTATTTGGTTGGCGTCAGGAAGGGCATATGGTTGTAATAAGTCAGCTTCAGCAGTCCTCATCACGGCGCAAACGTCTAAACCTGTGTGAAAACATGGACATTATCAGATTAGACGACAAAAAATAAAGTTAGTTAGATTTAGTAATAGTGTCTGTTCTTGATTTCCTCATATCGTGAAATGTCTAGTGCTCACAAGACGCATGTGGAGGACTTTATGATCCGCGACCTTCACTACCTCACAGTGTCCAGCACGTACAACGAAGGTCTCGATCTGCTCGAGCACCACAACTTCAGGGACTACCCTATCGTCGACAACAGCGGTAAACTTGCACACTGTCCATCATCTATTTTTTACCTGGAAGTGATTTAACTAAACTAAACTAATCGCATTTTTTGTCTCTTCTGTTAAACAAGACAAGCAAGCGAATTGCCAACTAACACATCAGTCAGAATCTAGAGCTATGGTCGCTGTTCAATATAGTAGATATATTTCATCACTTGTGATATTGTGTAAAAGATATATTACAATTTAAATTGTTCTAGCCTGACCCTACCCTTCAGGTTCAAGCCTGAGGCATTGTCCAACAGACCAAGTTTCAATACATGTTACCATGCACGTGGGTCAAATATATCCAATCTGATAGTGTGAAAATACTGTGTAAAAGAAAATTTATTCAAAGACTTGTTATTGCAACGATATTGTAATTATTTTTATATGATTTCAGAGCGATTACGTTTATACAGAGATTAAGGCCGTTGAACATCAATGTCGCTAGCTGGTAACCTCGTACCAGATAATTATTTATTTGGTTGGCGTCAGGAAGGGCATATGGTTGTAATACAGAGAGCATCACAAAAAACAACTGCTTAGACAATTCGCGATAACTCGGCCACAATTTGGCAATTTTGCATCATATTTGCAGGGATTGGAGCTGAGATCAATTATTTGGAACCAGTTCCCCAAACTTCAAGCAAATATATTACGCATGCGTTCAAATGTTATGAAAGTTTTAAAAAAAATAGAAAAACGAAATCAACGACACATTCAAGGGGCTTGAGGGTTTTAGGTTACAAATAGCGCATCAGCAACTGAGCGTTTTTCAAACTTTTGCATTATTTTTTATGCATGCACATCTTCGTTTGCAATTTGCGGAACTTGCGCCAAATTGTCTCCGCTCCAATACCTGCAAATATCGAGCAACAATTTCAATTTTTGGCCAAGTTATTGCGAATTCGCTGGGGGGCTGTTTTTTAAGACCTGTAATTTATAGCAGGAGGCGTTCAGCTATCACGACGTTACTATGCAGTTTTGTGCGATGCAGGCAACATGATGCTGGTCGGATCGATCAGAAGATCAGAACTGAAGAAGATGATCGTGGAGCAGCTCTCGCATCACAGGCGTCTCGCGTCCTTCGACAAGGCTCTAGCCCTGCAAGCTGGGCCGACTACAGGCAGCGTCCAGCAGAATCTTCCGGAACATGTTCAAGTAATTTGTGCTCACATGAAGTTTTATTTTTGAAAGTTGAGCAGAAGAGAAACAAAGAATCACAAAAAGAAAACAAGAACAACGTGCGTGCGCATAGCCTTTGAAGAAACGGGTGAATCATGGCTATGTTTGCAATAGGTTTTAATTCAAGATACGAAAGTGTACAATTATTGTTTTACTTTTGCAATGGAATTTAACAAATGTTGCCAGAGTGCCATTGTATTATTTTGGTCTGATGTGCGACTTGGTTTGTATTATTAGTTTTCTAATGACAACGGCTTGACATACAAAATATAGCGTCTTGAACGAGAAGCAATACAGAGTGCGTCATAAAAAAATATATCCGTAGAGAATTTGCGATAACTCAGTCAAAGTTTAACATTTTTCCTCCATCTTTGCAGAGTTTGTAGCTAAGATAATTGGACACAAGATTCGAAAATTGCAAGTGAAAATATTGTTGCGTTCGAAAGTTATGAAACCCAAAAAAGTCAAAAAATCTTTTTAACTAACACATTATTACGCATGCGAAGAGCATTTTGATGTTTGTCGGTCTCAGAAATTCGTCGCCAAACTAGCCACATCGAATTTACTTGACTACCAACGACAGGGGCGATGCATAGTATCAGGCCCAGAGACCCAAGGCGAAGACAAAGGTGGAACTGAAAGCGAATCAGGACGCGATCTTAACTGACTTGCGCCGTAGCAGCCCATCAACAAGCTATGCAGGCACGCAAAAGAAGACATCAAGCATTTAAAGCAAATGGTGAAATCAAATTTTAAGGCCTATTGTTGACCAAACCATTTGATTCCTTTAGGACTACCAATTTTTCTGAGTAATTCAAAGCGCTAAAATACACCCCTAAGCCCAATATATCCCTAGGAGAGGCATCAAAATGCCCTTTGCCTGCGTAGTAATGGGTTGGTTATAACCATGTTTTGACTGTTTTTGGGAGAAGTTTCATAACTTTTGAACGCAACGATATTTTAACTTGCAAATATCCAATCTTATGTCAAATTATCGTAGCTACAATCTCTGCAAATATGGAGGAAATACGTTTAATTTTAACTGAGTTATCGCGAATTCGCTAAGAGTAAATTTTTTATGACGCACTCTGAATCCATTTCACTAGGTGGGGGAAGTCTATGCTTTCATCAGCCAGGAAATTGGTCTTGCAGTTTCATTTAAATTTTGCCACATGACACTGGGGTACAGGGTTTCTCTGAATTTTTAACAGGCAAAATCCGCCTGAATGCTTTGTGATCAGAAAATTGGCATGCACTAATTTAAAATGTATAAAAGATGATATTTTCTTTAAGAAAAAGATTATATATAAAATTATATCCTTTTTTAGAACTGATTATTTAAATTGTATTTTTAAAATCTGTAGTAATTTCTTGCAGTAGTGGTTTCATTCTCTTTAAAATTTTTAATGTCTGCAATCGTTGATAGGAGGCGCCACCGATCAAGAGGTTTTCCATATCGCGAGTTGTGGACGAGAATGCAAATAGGACTCGGAAGATCTCAAACTTCTCCCTGCCCGGCATCTCTTCTTCAACAGCAGCGGCCAAACTGGTGTGTAGTTTCTGGTCTTCACAATGTCAATAAATGGCAGCTGATTACGTTTGACAAATGGCTTTAAAATTATTGTCAAGTTATGCATATCTTTTATTCACTCAAAAGACCAGAGAAAAACAAATACTCATACATGCACAGAAGAAATCAAACAACATACCAGAAAGAAAAAGAAAATACCTTAAATAAGTGCACATATGCTATGATTATATCAAAAATGTTAATTTATTAGAAATATATTTCTTTTCAATGTGTTTAACAGAAAATAACAATTAGAAATAAAAAAAATTATAAATTTTTTGGATTATATCTATTGACCTAGCTGAAAATTTCATAAGTGGAAGAAAAATCAGAGCTTCTTCAGTCAGCTATTGACGCACAAGAACAGATAAAGTTGTAATTATCATTTTGAATTTATAATTATGGAAAACTATTTCAGCGATATTCCATATATTGCCCTCATGGTGTTCCTTATTCTAAAATTGTTACAAATTTTTACAGCTAGTTTTGTAAATTGTGTCATAGGCCTACTTGATTAATTGTGATGCAGTTTAATTGAATGATATGCTTATCGTATTCTCAGTGTCGTTGTTCCTTTGCTTCAAAAAGTTATACGAATTGCACAACAATTTATTTTGATATAAATTGATGATGAAAATGATTTTTATTTGTAGTTGAGTATCTACAGATGCTCGTGTATCTATATAGGCCTAACTATTTCAGTTAATTCTTTCTCGCTCTTTTTCAAGTCCATAGAGCTGCTTCCTTTTCAGGAAGAGAAACCAAAACGTGTTGGCATTCAGTTCGACGCCAGCACAGAATCTGCACTGTGTAAGTTCTCTGACTTCTAAATCAATTTTATCCATGCGAATTAATCGAAGCTGAGCACTTCGGCATCATTATTGATTGAGTGCAGTTTGTCAGCTACTTGATGTTTAGAGCTCCATTAAAAACCCTATCGGTTACTAATGATGCTAAGTAGGCCTACATGCGCATGAACCTTATACTGTGCGATAAAACATTGTGTACATAATAAAGATAAGATGTCTATGATTCGCCTAGGCTAACTGACAATTTTCTTGTATCTACCTATAAACCAATTACATTTAGCTAAGCAAAATAAAATTTAAGTGATACCAATCAACCCTAAGGAATAAAACCCATAATTTAATAATGGCGATGGCAATAAGTAGGCCTGCTTCATTATTGTGTTAGCGTAAGGCCTCCCAAGCAGATAAACCAAAGGCCAGCATATTAAGGTCAAGCCCTTCAGGTTATTAGATTATTGTTAGCACTTTGGAGAAAATCGGACTATTTTAATCAATTTCAAGAGCTGGGATTTCTTTGAATAGAGTGGCATCATTCTAATTTTTTATTCTTTTTACTGATTTACTGCGTTGTGATTGGCTGATAATAATTTCTCTGACAGATAGACGATATCGCGACTTAGGTCGCACAGGCGTCTTCAAGACTGTATTTTTCCTAAATTCTTCAATAAACATTACGTTGTTCAAAACGAAGGTTTCATTCCGTTTCAGATGATGAGAAAAAATCGTCACAATTTGACTTAACGGTAAGCCTGTCAAAAGTCCTTTTCATTTTTGCATCACTTTAAAGTGGCTCTTGCCTATTCTGTTCTTGAAATTTAAAGAAAATTATGCATTAGGTCTTAGTTTGTGCAGCACACTTTAAACGCGTTAATCAGTGATCAATTATTATTGATTAATTATTATTGATTAATTTACTAATACTGACAACAGTCTCAAGCGCTACATTCAATCTATTATATTTTAATATTGCATTCTAGGCTTCAAAATCTCCCAGCAGCGTTCTGAATATAAATGATCCGTAGTAGCGGACAATTAAAATATGATTTTTTTGTATTCTTTCCTGTGCTGCACAAAATGATCGTGCTAGAAATTCATTTGTATAAGCGCGTATTGCGCTCAGCCTTTTGTGCGCAGTTATTGAACAGTTATACGCAAAGATCATGCTTGCGCCACAAAATGAGTTTTAACGAATCATTATCTCAGGAAATTTAACCTGAAATCAAATTGAACCAAAATCTCGTTCTGTTTCATTATATGTCTACTGGCGATTCAAAAGATGATTGCATTAAAATAGCTCCAATGCAATAGAGTAATGTCATAAAGGTCTCATGGGTGGATATCATGACGAAGCAGTATCTGAAAAAGAGACTCGTGTTCATTGTCAACAAGTACAAAAACATTCAAACAAGTAAGACAAGCACGGGGTTGCCAATATAAATGTAGGTTATGTGCGTGACAAACATCTGAAAATAACCTAAGGTTGCGCAGTAATCAAAGATCAGCTTTTTGCCTAGAATAACTCAGTGCTAGATTACTGATTGTAGTGAGTTTTGTCCCGGTGACCGCCTGGACAAGTTTGAATCTGTGTACTGATGTTCGTCAGATGCTGCAGTGGGAGCAGCACCAGCTGAGACAGCGCATTGACTTTGAGCTATACGACGTCGACCTCGCTCCCTTCCAGATCACAAACAAAACCTCCCTCTATCGGGTATAGTATTAAAATATAACTGCTCGTAAAAAGAAAAATATGGATGAGCCATTTTGACGAATAGAGCGTAAGAGTCGTCCAGTTAACTACTCGAGCAATGTGGGCTACGGCTAAAAACGCTGTATCAATATTAGGAAGATAGTGCAATGATAAAAATGGACCTGTAACAATTTGAATTGATAGGCAGAAGGCGTGAAGAGATATGTAGTTTCATAAAATTGAGATGTTGTTTGGTGATGGAAGATCAGTTAGACAGCAATCTACGATTTTAATTGCTGGATGAGAAGCGCGAATAGGTTTGAACAAAAGATTTGTAAAACAAACAGGTGTAAACCAACGTTGCGTAGAACTGTGATTTTTTTGCATGCATGAAAAGCTTGTGATTAGCATACAAGCTTTGAAGTGACGTCACAGTTCCATTGACTGCTGCCGCCGAGGGTACATTATAGGCTCGATGTGGAAACAGTCATTGCTTTGTGAGCTGTGATGATGGCTCGCTGTTTCTTTTTTAATTACAATCTTCCATGCATGCATAAAATAACAGTTGATTTAGACAATAAGTGCTACAGTTCTCGATAATTAGATGATCAGTTTTTTTCACCCTGATTCATTAGTCAGTCAATTGGACGAACAGAAATGTTTGCCATGTCTGGAAGCAATAGGGGCAATGAGAGGAAGAAATATATTTTTAGAGAAAGTCACGCAAGTCACTAGGAGCATTTGCATAACTACCAAAGCAAGCGTTTTTTGCCTGCTACATGATAGCCTCCTAATGATTGCTGTTATTATAGACTAGTTATGCTCAGCATATCGTAGGTTTCTTTTAAAATTTAGCGTGCATAACATTTGGTTATTATCTGCGCATACTGATGCAAGGCTTGAAGCGGTGGAAAAAATAGCTTTTCACTGATTTACTAGTGCACTTATAGATTTGTGGTATAATTGATGTGATCTGTATGCTTACAGATCACACGATCTAAATTACGATCTAAGTACGGTAGTAGTTAGAGATTGGTTGGTAGTACGCTCACGCATTATACTATCTCAGTTTGGGAGTGTTCGAAATTGAGTTGCGGTATGCTCATATGCTCATGCGTTGTAAGTTATAACATCCAAGTTTGGGCGCAGTTGATGCCCTGCCTGGCATTGTCGAGTCAACCTTGCAAATTGGGTGACGTCATATTTTGCTATATTTAATTGAACCGGAAATGATGCTTTTATATTTGTGTGTTTAGATCCACGCTCTGTTCTCGCTGTTGAGTCTACACCACACCCTGGTGACGTGCTCTGGGCGGCTCGTGGGCATTGTGTCCCTCGCCGAGGTGAGTGCCATCTTGCGATGGTGACAATGGCGCAACTTTGAACTGAAAAGTGGTGGTGACAAAATGGCAAGGCCTTAAAGGGCGGTATTTGCAGTAATGCTCCTAACAACATAACAAATGTTTAGCTTGTGATAATATACTGACCTTATTAAGATGACTGATTCAAATTGAGTTGAACAGTTGCCGGACTCATTAGCTGTAATGTACTGGTATTGAGTTTTATTTATTCTTCAATATTCATTGGGTTTCTGTCTCTAGCGCAAGAATTATGAAAACCTCCATCCAATGTTTTTCATGCACGCTATGGAGGATGCATCCATACATGTACATTCTGGCTTTCAACTTTTTATCAGATCAGTCTTAAACAGTGGCGATGCTATCATCCACTTTTAAAAATGTGAGGGTGACAAATCACCACCGTCAACTTAGGAAGTTAAGCCTATGGATGGATAGAGATATATTAAATTCAGTCTACCCGAATTTAGTAGCCAACTGTTTGACAGCCAAGAATATTTTTTCAAATTTCTTTATCTCAGACTAAAGCTCAGATTTGTCCATAGAAACGAACGTACTACATGAAGGTGTTGTATTCGACTATATTCGATATGGGGATTCCGAATCGTGTTAAGTGATGAAACAAACTGGGTATTTATTTAATAGTTTAACGTTTTGTCCAGGTTCGAAAATCAATTCAAGGAGAAATCAACAAGCCAGTCATCAAGGCACCAAAGCGAAATAAAGGAGGCGCACAGGACGATTCAAAAGAACCGCTGAAGAGCTGATGAATGATCAAGCTAAAACTAATAAATGTATTTTGAATTCGCAAATTTTTCTCATATGTATAATTCATTGGCATATACATGTGAATCAATTTTGCATTATACAGTGTCAATACAGCATGTGCAATGTTTCATAAATTAACGATTGTAGATTTAAATCAAACGGCGATCAAGATGAATTTACAAGTATCCTAATGATCTGTAGTTTTTTCTCAGTATCGTATTTGCATAATGACTGTAGAGATTTATTGCTAATATTTGTAAAATGCTATACAAGTTGTCTTGCTGTTGATTGCTGTTTTGAATTTATTTCAATCATAGAGAATTTTGTGATTCATTTATCTTAAATTTGCTGTTTTTGTGATAGATTGATCTTGTGATAAATTTAACATTTCGTGTGCAATGAATTGTAAAAGATATTATTTCTAAATTGTTTTGTAACACATAGTTTTGTGGACAGACGCCATAGAGCGATTTTTATTATTTGTTACACATATCCATCTATAATGACACATTCACGCATTGCATGAAAGACAAAATAACATTGTCATATCGAGGGTATAGTATTTCTTCCTTTTCGCGCCGCGACCCAAGAAAAAAGCGAAAACTATATTTAAATTTTTATAAATCATAAATTGCTGAATCTTTATATTCAATTGTCTCAACAATTTGAATATAGAGAATTTTCTGAGGGCACTTACCGTATTTTATTGTTTAATTTTGTGATCATTTTCATTATTGCAATCACGTAATGTGATCCTTATTAGTTACAATAAACGTTTTACCACAGAACGTAATAACAATTTTTTCTTGGATCTGAAGCTATTGCTCAGATCTTTCTAGAATCATGTTGATTTGGTGCCACGAGGTTTATTATTGTCAATATCGGTCGAAACAAAATAAAACATGTTTGTACAATGTTTGCATAATACCGACAATGAAAAAGTTTTTCGTTCAAATATGTTATCGCTTGCGATGCAAGGTTCGTAATTAGTTCCTCAATCAAAAATGATAATCAGGCAAATAGATGACACTATGATGAATCAATGGATATTAATTTGTTGCACGATGATTAGAATAATATTATTATAAAGTGCTAATAACAATGATCATTACTAGCCTATTCCAATAGCATGGTCTGCGCAATCCACTGTGCATACGCACTAACTCGCGCGAACACGCTCAGAGTGCATTCTCCGAACCCGAAGCTTGTAAGTCCAACCAAAGTCCAGACGTTCTGCTGGTCCTTGCAGGCCAGCGGACCACCGCTGTCACCCTCAAACAAAAACAATATTTATATCTCTTTATTTCACCACGAAGGCAGTGATACACTACAGCGAGGCGCTGTGGTGTATCGTTGCGACTCTGTTTATTATTGTCAATATCGGTCAAAAGAAAACATCAAGGTATCTAATGAAACGTCCAGAGACCTGGGTTCAAATCCCCGCGCCGCAACTATGAAATCAAGGCATCACAGGCCCTTCAGCAAAGCTGTTAAACATACAAGTGTCGCTAGCTGCTAACCGTGCCAGCTAATTATTAACTTAGTCCCCGTCAGGAAGGGCGTCCTTCTGTAAAAACTCAGCTCCTGCAGTCCTCAAAAGGGCGCAAACGTCTAAACATGTGTGAAAACATGAACATTAACAGAACAGACGAAAAAAGGCGGTTAGAAAGCAGTCGGACAAACGTAACAAGCAGAATTACAAGAGCAATAGCAAAAGTGTGCAAGTTAATAAGGATGTGCGTGCTTGCCGGTGAGACCAAGACCATGACCTTCATAAAACAAACTGAAGGGCACTAGATAACAAGACCTTGGCCTCGATGACACCAAAAACTGCTACCTTGCAGACATTGATCCTAGTTTGCGTTGGGTAGTTGGTGGCGCAGAGTATAAGAGCATAGTCCGCGGCCAGCAGAGGCCAGGTCTCCCCGCCGGCCATTGACGAAAAGGCCGCGAGACAGCGGCCGAGAGAGGACGGAGTCATTCTGCCTTGCAGCAGCGCGCGACTGCTAGCTAGCAAACAAACACAAGATTGCATATATTGCTCGTATGACTAAAGACCTTACAAAATCAAATATATACAGGAAAAAATAAAATAGAAACGCGAAAAAAATGCGGCAATTTCTTCGAGAACCTGCGCAACTTTCAGCATCATTCGCTATCAATTTAATTTCAGTTCTGATCGTTTTTTATTTTCAAAATGACTATTTTTGTTAGTACGATGTCATTTAGTCATCAAAGATAGAAAAAAAGCTTTTCAAAGTGTACTTTCAATCCAAAGGCAAGCTAAATCTTAAACTTACAACGCTGTTCAAAACTGTTTTGCGACAGTCCAATTGAAAAAAAACTAAATCTGCATGGCAGACAATTATGTGGTTCGTTCTGAAAAAAGCAATCTCGTTTGTAAGGTTTGAGAAATAAACATGCTCAATGACACAATACGGTAGATTGAAAAACTCCACTCGGCAAATTCGACAATTATACACCGTAGCAAAATGAATACAACTTTGTATTTGTTGGAGCGATGCGCGGGCAACGGTTAGCGAGCCAAATTGCCAATTCAACTTCTTCAATGTTGTTCGGATATAATTTATGTGCATCATATTCTTGTTTACAAACATACTTGTTTGTACCACTAATGCGTGAACATGATGCACATTGAACTCAAAATTGTAAACTAGTTCTGGTGTATCAGGTGAAAAGTAGTTCAGGTCAGATCAGCAGAAAAGGTTAGCAAAGTGCCTCGGAGGCAAAGACATATCTATCGACGATGTAATTATGCTATTGGAATTAAAATCTGTCATTCTGATTCATTCATGCTTCCCGCACACCATTAAATAGCAAATGGACGTTCAATTAAATAGGCCTACAATTTTCTGAAAATTATTCTGAACTTCTAAATTGCATAATTTCTTAAAATACATCAACCCCACCACCATTATTCTAAATTTCAAAAATTCACAAAGCCGAGCTCGCTTACAGCCGCTGTTTCTTGTTCTTCCGAAGCCTGTCGCCACGCAAACTTTATACTTGTTGATGTTTAGATCATACGCCGGCATGCATATCGGTCGAACGGTTGCCGTGTACACAGCCGGTGCTTGCAGACGCAGCAGGGCCACGTCGTTGAGAATAACCTCGCGAGACTTGACATAGATATAGTCGGGATGATTGCGAACTTGATCGACGGCTAAAATCTGCGCATCGGCATCGGTCCCGTCCAATAGGAGCGAGCCGGCCCGCACGGTCACGTGACGGACATCACTGCAAAATATTAAATACGTAATTAGCTCTGGCGAATATTAAATGATTCATCAGTATCCTACAATGCGCAAGTCAATCAGAAAATGCATAAATTTATTAATGAATTAAATTCCAAATATACTAGATAAGGAAACACTAGATGGCCGCAACATTCCTCTGGTTTTCTTACCAAAACGACATAGATGAGTTGTCTGAACTTTGCCGTCGTTGAGTGGCCCTTTGCTATAGGCATAGAACCAGGCACAGAACCAGGCACAGAACCAGGCACAGAACCAGGCATAGAACCAGGCACAGAACCAGGCATAGAACCAGGCACAGAACCAGGCACAGAACCAGGCACAGAACCAGGCACAGAACCAGGCACAGAACCCACTAAGCCTGGGACTATAGCAGTCGTATATTCCTATACATTGCCCCCGATCTCTTATCAAAAATATACCTTGCAAAAAATTCAATAAAAACTAGAACTGCTAATAAACTGAATAGTAATAACTGTAAAGTCTGAAATTTTCACGTACATGTTATTTTGGAGAGTTTCGCGAATCGGTAAAACTCATGAAAATGACATGCAGCAAATTTAAGTTGCTAAAGCTATTTATAAATTTGGGCAGACCTCAAAAACACGAAAATTAAGTACAACTAAATGTTGGAGAGACAAAACCGTGAAAAAAACATGCAACAAAATTTTCATGTTTTACAGTATTTGCTCTAGGTTTGAATTTCGGGTGAGTTTTTATGGTTAGACACCAAGGACGGATCTAGCGGGGGGATGGGGGATGCATCCTCCCCCACCAGCATAAAAATGCCTTTTTGCGATAAAAAAATTATTATTGATACAGTGGCAGGTGTAACAATGAGCGGTATAGAAATATGTGATATGCTAAATCTTGTGAAATAAAGGAAATGATAGTAAGTAAAATGTAAGAGAAAGATGGTATGGTTTGGAAACAAGGTTTTGGACAGAGTTGGATCGATGGACTGACTTGATATGACTCCAACCCCCCCCCCCTCCCCCGCTTGTGAGTTCGTCTCGGAGCAAAAATCTAGTAGATATTTACAAAGCTATTCACCCCCCCCCCACCAACGAATCCTGGATCTGTTCCTGTTAGACATGGCATTTACAGGTATTGCATGGCGCAGTGTGCTGCAGTAAGGACCCAGCGCTCGTTGAGCAGGGAGCCTCCGCACAGCGTCACCGTACGATCGTCACCGTGGTAGAGTACCACCACTTGCCAGGGCCAGGCGCCCCGATTAGCCAAGTCCGCGTTGACTAGGTACGGACCGACCGTATCGCCATCGACAAATCGCGTCCCGCATCCTGATTCACCCCGCAACATTCATCAAATATCATTTCTGGATATTGGTTGACGATGAAATATAGAAAAAAAATTGTTCAAAAAAATATTAGCAAAGAATCGGTGTCGTATAGTAATATACTATAGTTATTCATTTACATGTAAATAGATTGAACGACTGAATTATGTGGCGCAATATAAATATTGCCATATGTGAGCAACAAAAATTCATGATGTACCACTTATTTCGATGCATTTTAGCGTTGTGAGACGCTTGGGGTCTCTTTTGACCATGCATATTTTGCTTGCAATTTTACATGCAATTTTGCATGCAACCGTGTTAAGGCGGACGTACGACCGTTGTCATGACAACCATTTCCTTAACTGGATTTCATGCATGGCTTACATGAAACCCATCAGTTAAGGACATTTTACATTGTAATTCTCTTAACATGGGTGCATGCAAAATTCCATGCAAAATTGCATGTAAAATTCCATGCAAAATATGCATCGTGGAAAGGAGGCCTTAGGAGAGTGAAGCAGGCTACAAATCAAACTGACCAATGGGATTACAGCTGAGTGCAACGGCCAGATTCGACTTGCAAACACTGAAACGAAATACTGTGAGCAGATAATGCAACGTTTCGATACAGGAATTGAGGGTTGTTACGCTCGGGATTATTTTAGGGAATATCATGGTCCTCACATCACTTTCTTTGCACCTCATGCTTCCCTTTACAAGCACCCTCTTCAGAATCATAGACTCCACATTTCCTATACTCGTAATTTTGAGATCATGGAATCCACATTTTGCTCTATGGTCCACACAAATTGGTCGGTCTCTACACTTCAGGCTGGTTTTTCCAACACGGATTAAATAGTGGTTCAGGATTTAACCATTTTGCATAGGCTAAATCTTGAACCACCATTTAATCCCTGTTGGAAAAACCAACCCATAAAGTCATTCCTTAGTCACGCCTTCAAATAATAACCAATAGGCCTGCTTGCCACAATTGCTTCATTTCTTTTCATGACTTTAGAACTTAAGAAATATTGTACTACTAGGATGTCATGGAGTTTATTCTTACAGGGACTCTTAGTTCCTTCTTTGGCGTTGTGGTGTCATTTCATGAATTGTTTATCATTGAAAATAACTTACTGTTATATTGAAGTGATCAAATATCTCCGTCATCAAGCAGATCGGCGTCTCTATTCTTCTAGCTGGCACGATCACCAAACAGGAACTATCACATTTTGGACACGTAGTGAGAGGGGAGGGGCTGGAGAAGGATGTCGTAATGGGAATGGGGGAGGGAAAGAGAAGCAGAGGAAGGCCAAGAACGAGGTGGCTAGACGAGATACGGGAGTGCATGGGAATGACAATCCAGGAGCTGAAAGAAGCAGTACGAGTCCGTCACGGGTGGAGAAGCAAGATCAGCGCGGTCACCAGAGGTCGTTCGTGACCTGACGGCACAAGGTGACAAGGTCTATATTGAAGTGATACAAATAAAGAGAAAAAAGTTATTCTATGCAATATTCCAACAGCTGGATAAGAGGCTTACGTTGTTTTCTCCAGTCGCTCGCGTACGCTTGCTGATGGTGGAAACTCCTTGTTGGACAGGCGAAGCATTGTCTGACCTTGTGGCATTGACATGTTATTGAACGTTGACGAGGCTGTTCTACAGAAACAGTTCTAGAAAATCAACATTTAAAAAAAATATAGCATAATTATGGATAGAGGCATTACAGGAACAAAAGTAATACTGTCCAATAAAACTGCGTATAATATCTACAAATAGGGATTTTGTCGTAAATTATTTCTCACATATCTTCAGTTCAGTTCTAGCCATTATGGTGAGCTATGATGACGACAAAACTTATAAAATTTATAAACATAAATTTTCCTGGGACTTTGTTGTTATATTAATCCAAATTTGGTTACAATCAGCAATATAAATCTTCTATAATTTCAGTAGATAAATGTGAAGAAGTCATATACCGCTTGTCAACGAAATTCCAGCACTTATTAGTGATGGAATTTAGTGATGGAGTGCGATCAGGTGAAAAATTTATATTGCGATTTTTAGCCAGCATTGCACAATTTGAAAAGAAGAAAACTCATACCCAAAGCCCATATCTCGACAGGCATAATTGCTTAGTGATGGATTCCAGTTATTGAAGCATACGTAACTTGTATTTCCTTCAAATTTCACGCGCAATGTATTATCCCCACCAATATTCACTGAAATATTGAGCATCAAAGCAATTCATTATTCCTCAGCGACTTAAAATAATTTTCTTGTCGATGCTTTAAAAAAAAGGTCTCAGTTTCATCAAGCTACTAATGATTGACCAGAGTACTTCGATTAATAAAAAAAATCAAACTTCAACAGAGTAGGAAACCATTTTGCCTGAGAACGCCTCAAAATAATAATACTAAGGCCACTTTCAAAGCATGTTAATGAAGGGTAAATATAAATTAAAAACAATTATGTATCATCACGCAAAATTTATAATAATATTTTAAATTCAACATAATAATGTACACGATAGTTTCTTTGAATTACTACATAGGACATCATGTAGAAGAAATCTAAAAGCTCCTACACTTAAAGTCTTTTTTCTTTACAATTGGTCTTTAAAAAAGTGCAGTGCAATAATCACAAGTTTTTTTATCGGAGTAGTAATACTAACTCACGGCAGCGACTTTCATCCGAAGTGTCGCGACAGTTGATCACTCCGTCACACACCTGACTCGCTTTAATGCAAACTGACCGATCGGAATCACACGCGAACTGATTCGCTGCGCATTTCTCTACAAGAAACATAAAAGCCTTCTGCATTTCATTACATAGACTTTTCAATTTTGTTAACCTAAAAAAACCTGGCTTACCTGTCTTGGTTTATTCATTAAAAGCAAAAATAATTCGTGTTAAGGCGCATTTATTTGCAGAAAGTATAAAAGTTAAGTCTGTTAAGTCAGAATCCCAGCGATCAACAAAATAAAAAATAATTAAACAAATATCAATTATTCATAAATTGTCTTAGTCAAATCTAGATCCTTGACTAATGAACATTATTAGTAATAATAACACACGGATAAACTTCTTACAATTCAATGTATCGCAATCAGCCGCTTCTCGGGCGCTTTTACCGTTCAATCTACAATATGCCTATCATAAAAAGTCGTTATACAACGTCAAAAAATCAGTTCGAAGCGTTCATTTCACTGCTACACTCTAATCATATGAATCACCAAAAAGTACAGTTTTTGTTGCGTTTTTGTTTATTTCTCACTAGTCCCTTACGGAAAGGAGATTCACACCCCATTGCGTCAGCTGATGGTCGCTGGTGGTGGTTCCACCGTAGACTGATAAGAATCGTAGGAACACTTGTGGCTGACTAATTTAGGCTACATCTGCCGAGGGTGCATGAAGTGGCTCAAAGTCTTTCTCAGCAGCCGGGATTCGAACCGACGCGCTGTCGCATTCGTAATCCGAGATCCGCGATTTAGACCACTCGGCCACAACGCTTCGTTAGCGTGGTGGCTGACGAAAAGCAGTACCTAAAGTGCAAGTGCAGTAAAAGTACCTACTGCAGGTTTCTAGCAATTCGTCCTCCCCTGATGCGCAGTCTTTCTTCCCATCACACAACCACTCTCCAGTTATACACTTCCGGTCGGCACATCGGAACTCACGAGCCAAACAACCTGAAATGATACGAGAAATATAATACGCAGCAAATAATATTGAATATTAATATCAATAATTATTTATTTATGTAACAAAAAGTACATAATTCATATTTTATACTACTGGGATTATTATATTACTGTTAAGTAGCGCTGTCCATCAATTTCTAAAAACCAAATATGTTGCAAATGATTGACATTACACTGCTATCGACAACTATATATGACAGACCAACAAGCATAATATATCTATTTTTGTACGGTTCATTGTATGCTATATTGTCCGCATGCGAGTATATTTTTCTGATTTTAAAATGAATTAAATTTTATTATTTTTTATTATTTTTTATTATTCAAAATTTAACGCCTACCAACACTACTTTCATAATAATTTTATTGTGATGTTCAATATTGTACAATGTTATTGCAATCAAATGGCAGAAAATAACATCATCAGAATATGATGTGATATTAACTGGACGCGATTCAATACGTATACATGTTTGTTTGCATAAATAACTACAAATGTTCAATAACTCACCACAATTCGCCTCGTCGCTGCCGTCGATACAGTCCCTGATGCCGTCGCAGATTTGTTCACGACTCACGCACTCGTGACCGGGTGCGCAGAACTCACCTCTACAACCTGCCATCGGCAATGGGTCATTTCAAGTCCACGGTGCTACAATTGAGTTAGAGTTGAGTTAGCGTTTGAAAATGATGAATTCACTTTTTTGCCGTTTTCTGTCTGTTTTGACATCATAACGTCATTCCGAATGTGAATATCAAGGTGAATCTAACTTGTACAACGTTAACTCAACTCTAACTCAATCGTAACACCGTGGACTTGAAATGACCCAATCAACCATGAACATCATCATGACAAGAGAACATTTTGTGTCAGCTATTTAAATGCTTCAAAACGTTCGGGTCTAAGGACCGGGTGCAATAGCAAAGACTACTAGTCCGGTTCAGTGCTGGAGGCCAAGCAAATACCGCTTCCCCATCTTAATTCGCCCTTTACGATTGGCCTGGGGAGCCCTGGGTTGCAGACCTATTCGATTTTTGCCCAGGATGCAGGGGTTAAATTGTTCTAGAGTTACTGTCCATGATGTGAATAAAACTATTTAATCTCATAAAAAATAATAATAATGGCCAGGCGCTGTGGTGCAGTGGTTAGCGCATCGGACAGCCCACAGAGACCAGGGTTCAAGTTTCCGCGCCGGCAACTACTAAACCATGCGTTACAGGCCCTTCAGCAAGGCTGTTAAACACAATGTGTAGTTAGCTGCTAAACCCCATGCCAGATAATTATTTATTTGGTTGACGTCAGGATAGGCATCCGGCCGTAAGAACCCAGCTCCAAGAGTCCTCATCAGGGCACAAACCTCCAACTGTGTGAAAACATAGACATTAACATTATAGGCGACAAAAAGACATATCAGTACATATCAACTCAAGGTACCAGCTAATACAACTGCTTTCACGGCGCTCCTATCTTCCAATACGTATTGATTAAGTATTGATTACGTATTTCCATTACGTATTACCAAACGCCGAGAAATTGATTTTAAAAATCAATCACCATGCAGGGAATTGAACCCGGGACCATTAGCACACGAGCCCAGAGCGCTAACCTTTACACCAGGCGAGCTCATTCTTACTTTAATGTACTTTTTCCGCATAATATTTTTGTCTTGCAGTCGCGTACTTTGTCTAGGCTTGCTACAGCCACGTTTCTCGTCGCTGTTATCACGACAGTCCTTCCATCCGTCGCACCACTTGTCTGTGCCGATGCACATGTCGTTGTCACACCGTGTCTGCGTCACCGAACAGCCTTAAACATGAACTTAAATATTATTATTCCAATTAACGACAGCTATTGGTACTACCAAACTATACGGGCATCTCAAAAACATTATAGTTCCCCGTGTCCACGACGATGGTGTAGGGATGTCAGCACACTGACGACTTAGTGCGCATGCGCGGCGTGCTCAGTGCGTGACCACATTTAAAAAGGCAAAAGTGCCGCATGGTACTTTCGCACTTTAATGTTCAATTAAATTTTCAATTTCAAGTTAATTTACTGCGGCAAGCAACTTAGGCCAAATGCTCAGTTAGGCAAAAATGATAGAGTTAGACCAAAGGGCCTAGACCCTAAGGGATTTGAACATGAACAATGATTACAAAACAACGAAATGAGATTAACTATTAAGGCCTAACTACAAAATTTGTTAAGGTCCTACATCGTTAAAACTTCTAGAGAAATACAGCGTTCGATTAACAATGTTGCACAATTAGTCAAGCCCCATTATAGCTATTTAGTCCAGTGCAGCGTTTTTATATAAAATGCTCTGTCCTTGATTGTGCGACTTGGTAGCCCAGTCAGCTAAGGCGCCAGTTTAAGCCAGCTTAGGCGCCAGTCCGCCATGCGCGCGGTCGTGTGTTCAAGATCTTTTCCCCGTAGTTTCTCGTTCAATGATCCATTTTATGCATGCATTTTTTGCATGCATAAAAAGTTTATAACTAAACTACAAGAGCTTAAGTGACGTCACAGTTACACTGACTGCTGCAAATGCATTTGACATGCTGCAAATCTGCATGCAAAAAATGCATCGTGGAAGGAAACCTTTAGTGGCCTAAAGGGTGCAGCGTATCGAGTTGTGTCACCGCTGTTAGTAGCCGATTTATTAGCCAGTGACATAGGGTTTGATTCTACAGGTGCCGAGCGCTGTTCAACACTTTATGGTCACAAATGCAAGTGGCTGGATGCATTTTAATCAGCTAAAATATATCTATTGAAACACCATGCATGGGGATATGTTCTGGGCACTCCCTACCATATTATCGGTGCACAACGACCACGAATTTAGAATTTTCGCACTGATCCGATAATAAGAGTAGCGGACTCACTGCAGCCGAGTTCATCGGAGAAGTCCCCGCAGTTGTTGCGACCGTCGCACCGCAGCGCGATCGGCTTGCATTGTCCTGTGTTGGAGCACTTGAGCTGCTTCTTCACATCGCAGGAAGTGTCTGCGTATTAAATCCAGCTCCGCTTACTGAATGCACGATCTGCACGTATTTATTCTATTTCTTTTACTTTAAATTCATCAATAAGCTCAGCCGATAAAAATCTATCAAGAAATTAAAAACAGTAGCTCAATGATAGAATTACCCATGACTCTCCATCGTCCAGTATAAAAAAGAGTTTGCTCCGAGGCTTACTAGTCCGATTTAAGACGAACTGAGACCAAACGTACTGCACGTGCAATTACACAATGCTTATGCTTACAGACACATTACTGCTTCATTGATTTAATTTCAGTCGAGAGCGACTGTGCAGCACCATAATTAACTTAATAGCAGAGACACAAATGATGTTAAAACGCACGTAATCATTATGGCCCTACAGAGCCTATAGAGCCATAAAAGCTCATATAAATTTTAAAATTAATAGTTTATTAAAAAATTTAATGAAGTGAAATAAAAATTACCAAATAACATGCATAATATAACAAAATTACTCAAATAATTTTTAAACTACAAAATACTACCCTGAGAACTTACGCGATAAAAAAAATGTAAAACAAGCAACGACAAGGGAAATACGTCATTAAATTTCTAAACTTAAATCCTCAGTAATGATTATTCAAAAGGCTGTATAGAGTGCTGCACTAGTCTAAAGGGTTTAAAAAATCACTCACCACAGTACTCCTCATCGTCTGAAATGTTGGATGGAGGTTCCAGTGGACAGTCTGCTATTCCATCACACACTTTCTGTATCGCAATGCACTTGTCTTGAGAACAAGTGAAGTGGGTGGCTGGGTCGCACTCTGCACATGCAACATACACGCAGAGCATGCAAGCAGGATTTAAGTAGCACAGGATTGATATTTTATTTCTTTTAAAAATGCTGATTCCAACACAACTTAAGGATTTACGTCTAAGACAGTTTTTCACACTTATGAGTGGGCAGCCTGAGTCAGCCTAGTATTATGGCTTCAAACGCCTAAATTGCCTTGTCGTAAAAGGTGACTAAAGAAAGGGGGGCTTTGCGTCGGACTGTAGTAGTCTTTGCTACTACACACAGTCCTTAAACTCTCCAAAACCACCGCCATCACCAGCGCTACAAAGAGGTGCACCCCTGCTGGCGAACTGGTGTAAACAGATAATATGTACCGTAGACCCTCGGGGCAAGTCGAACAAGGCGATTAAAGAAGCCTGGGCGGCTCTTTGGACTGTAATAGTCCTTGTTACCACTGCCAATAAGTTAAACAAGAGCTGCCTGACCGCAGTGACTGCACTGAAGAACAAGAAGTGAAACAAGAGCTGGCTGACCGCAGCGGCTTTCATCGCTCGAGTCGCCGCAGTCGACGACACCGTCACACTTCCACTCTGTCGGAATACAGGCGTCCCCGTCAGAGCACGAGAACCGATCAGCGGAGGTACACGCTGCAATCGTCGAAGAAATTATAGCGGGACTACAAAAATGCTCATTTGCGATTATAAAAGAGAAAATATGACAGTCTATAATGATGTCAAGCTTTCTGATTGCAATGTTATTGCAGATTTTAGGTGCAATACAAAGTACATGTAGGCAAGTACACAGACACACAGTACACAGTCTCTTCAAAGCTATCACGGCCCTGCAGACAAGAGTGGGTGGTTGAGATCAAAGCACCATCAGGTTTTAATGTATCGGTAACAGTTCTTTTGATCAATAACTTTGCTGAGTCAAGAAAGCAAAATGTAGAGATATAAATCCTAAATAGAACATAACGGGAATAGAAAATGTGGATTGTGGAGTCATACCATCAGGAAATCTCCAGTTAGAAATCAAGAAATGTAAAGCTATAAATTTGAAAATATAGAGTTAGAAATTGGAACTGTGAAGTGATAAAAGCAAAGTCAAAAATTAATGAAAAAGCACTCTTAAGAAGGGCCTCTGAAGCAAGTTTGTGGGGAGAAACAAATATGTTTTTGACCAAGTCACTTTTGTGAAAATCCTCCTTCCCTACTTCACCCCCCCCTCCCCCCCCCCCCCGAGTTGGCGAGTTTTTGCAGGGAATGATCACTTTGTTCAAAATGTGTGAAGTTAAAATAAACCCATAGATCAAAGCCTTGGCATCACGCATGTGCACGTAGTAGGCCTACTGAGCCCACTTCTTCATGTTAAACTTTTTCATTCCGAGATTTTCCCAGACTTACAGACCTTCTTCCCAAACTTCCTAGACCGATTTCAGTTCATGTCCATGCTTTCTAACTTTTTGATCGTTAAGCTCAAATAATAACTCTAGTAATGTAACTGTCTTCCGAGTCCCCTACACTACTTCTGAAGCATACAGCGCGTTTCCGCAAAGAAACAACTGCAACACGAGAACCAAGGAATCTAGCAAACATTTAAATACTTCGTGGTATTGTAGCACGTATTAACTTTGGTTAAAATGTCATCAAACCGCGCGGTGGCGGATCGTCGTCGCTCTTGGCGTTCAGCCGCATGAGGACCACAAGTACGACGACCCCGGTCAGCACGACACCCGCGGACACGGCGAGGATCAGCTTGGTCCGGAGGGAAGCAATTCTTTCAAACACCATGTACACATTCACGCATAATATATAGCCTAAATTAGCCTATAAGACTAGGCTTGGTCCGCAGAGACGCAATGTTTGCAACACCATGTACACATGCAAGCATATATATAGCCTACATTGCAAGGGACATCTTGGTCCGCATGGACGCCATTCTTGCAACACCATGTAGGCCATACAGCAGACCTATTATACACACTCAAGCATGCATTGCAGGGCTCAACTTTATCCGGATCCCGCGGAGTCGCAATTTTTTGTAACGCCACATACGGGCCCTACTATACAGATGTATCTACGAAGTGAACAGCAGCCTAGTTCGAGCAGCCCTACACAGTCAAGAACGACAGGGCTAGCAGGCAATCACTTAGCAACTGGTTGGTTATTTGTAATTAATCTTATCTCGCTCGTTTGTAAGGATAAAATCAACGAAAATGTGCAACGTGACTTTGTAATACAGCAGTAACTATCAGGCCTCAGGCCTACCTACAGCAGCAAAGAATGGCAATAAGCCACAGTGGCACGAGCGTGCTCAATGCTCAATCCGCACGGCTTATAAACGCCCGACTTCAGCAGTAGGCCTATAGGCCAGAGGTTCTCAACCTTCTTTGTTACGGAAAAAACTTAATTAATCTAATGATGATCGGGGAACACCCGAGCATTTATTCAGGATTTCAAAAATGGGGGTGTCAGAAAAGCCAGGATGGGTGTCAGAAATTTCGTCAGATATTTTACGAGCCGAGAAGCAGAACCTTTTTCGGCTCGCCTTATTCTTTCTCCTGAGATCTCACAACGGGGGGGGGGTGCTGACAAACATAACATTTTTTCCATGTCCTTCTTAACGGTGTCAATTTTTTCAAACCCATTCTTCATTCTAAACATATCCAATATCTTCTCACCACTACACCACACGAAAAGTGTGGGGGGGTGTAGGGGGGGTGTTGGGGGGGCATAGATAAATTTCTGGGAACACCAACTCACGATGTAGCCTAAGGTCCAACCGGAGCAGCGAGTTTAACGACGAAGTGC
>JAQIWG010000166.1:0-42632 GCA_034695025.1 Chamaedrilus cognettii | reverse complement strand
TTATTATTATTATTATTATTATTATTATTATTATTATTATTATTATTATTATTATTAGCTGTATTTCTGCTTTTTTTGCAGTTGGAGCTCGCTTCAGACGACTGACTTTAAAGCAATCAGCAGCTTCATGACAGAACTCAAGCCTGACGAGATTCAGCAGCTGCAGAGCAACGTGAGCATGATTGAAGTTTTATTTCTTAGCCGCTTTATTCTATATTTATTTACCAAGAATTACCAATAAAGTCGGAATAGGGCATGTGTGACCATTTTTTATCGCTTACATGCATGCTTACATGTATACTGCATTTATAATGCTCCAGAAATATGCCACGCAAACGGAAATGGAAGAAACGTCATTTGCCTGAATTGTAAGCACAGCAATAATCAAAATAATGCTCTGCTTTAAGGTTTTGTATTAAATTCTGTCAACTACTTGGCTTTAATCAACAAAAATATGTTACTCAATCTTTTCGTTTTTCTATATTTATTGCTTCAAGAACCTAAACATGTCAATGTTGCACTTCAATAATAGCAGCATGCAGCAGCGCAGAGTGACTTGGTCAAAAGAAGATTAGAATATTAACTTCCATATCAGCTGGTACGTGAACCACGCACGTTGAGCAATACGGTTTATGCCCAAAATGAGTTTTAATTGCTTACAATTTGATGCCCCATGACATTAAAGAAATCGATGTTAACAAGATAAGTAATCAGATATTTTTCACTGCGTGTTCAACCCAGACGGCTCAAGTAAGCGCATGCATGCCTTCTAAATATTTAAGTGAGTTTTACTGGATTGTAATCTTGGGATTGTATTATGGTACCACTAAGTACTAAGCCCCTTCAAATGCTGTGACGCGCAGCCAAACTTTGGCGGAGCCCTGTCTGACATAGCCGCGGAGCTGTCTGCCCAGTACACCCGCACCCTGACGGGCGAACACGGACCGGCCATGTGCGCCGCGGTGCAGAGGGCGCAAGCGAGCGTCCTTCCCGCTGCAATAAGTGCGAGCTCTCTCCTCCCCCCACCCCCCCCCAGCCTCTGCGGGCAGGAGGAAACGACAAGGTGAGGGGTGGGCTGTGGGCGTCGATGTGTTTTCTACGATGGAGGGGTGTGCATACATTTTGGGGTCCAAGACAAAAAAATTGTTGTGTTATTTGAAGCTAAGCTTGATTTGATTTGAAGCAACTTGTTATTTAACAGATCTTCAATTTTTCTGTTAGACTGCGTGCAGGCTGCATGTATGTTGTGTCTTTTTTGTCTTTTGCGCTACCGTTTGTTTAATGAAATAAATACTTTATAGAATCACAACTATTTGAGGGCTGAATAAGGATTGTATTGCACAGGCCCAAATATTTGCAGAGGTCTAAACAGTCATGTTGACAAATGGGAGGTCTGAATGGTTCTTTGGCAACAGTACAGCTAGTCAAGCAACAGATTGGATTTTTCAATGATTTGAATCACAGCTTTTAAACTTTTGTCACTAACAAAAGCTGACATTTACTCGTTTCATTTAGCATCAACGACGCCAGTCAACTGCACGACGCTTCAGAGCGTCAGTGCCTCTCTGCTGAGCGTGGCCCAGCTGAGCGCTGTAGACCCGGCGGTCTTCACGAGCTGTGCCTCCCTGCTCAACGTCAATGGCTACAACGCATCCCAGCTCACGACCGTCGCCGGGCTGGCTAAACAGGTTCCACAGACCAATTGTTTAATCTAGACAGGCTGCACAATGATAGCAACTTATCTTGAGTGTGGGGTGCAAAAGGGATTGTCAGCACCAGTGATGCCACTGCTAGGGATATATCACTAGATTTAGAGATATTTTAGCGATGTATGGATCTGATTTTTAACCCAATCCCCGGATATCTGGGGATATGTTTGATAAATGGCACATTTTATAATGAAAGCTGGGGACATTAGTAACAAAAAATGCAATCTAGGGATTTTGTTCACCGAGATACCCAGAATCTAGGGATATTCCTTTTTGGTTTGATGGTATCACTGGTCAGCACCCTGTAGTGGTGGCATTGACCTGTCCGCTGAATTTCTGTTGGCCATCAGAAGTGGAGCTAATTTTCTCAACCAATAGTAGCATCCTCGCCGTCAATTTGCCAGTTGTGAGGCAGTTACGAATTCATTTTTTGTGTCCCACTCTGTCCCCAATACGGTACGGTACTTTTGGATAGCTTTGAAAGCTAGTTTGTCAAAAAGAAGTGTTATAAATGCAAAGTTGTTCTGACGGTGCTTTTTAAAATTGCTTTTCGTAATTGACACGGAGGTCGAACCGGTTCAATTTCATCTCGATTTTGAAAAGCAAGTTCCGATCTCAATTATGAGCGTTTGAAATACTTGTGCTAATGTGATATTTCTATTAGTGGCCACGCATGTACATTCTACGCTAATGCTCTTACTGGCCTCAAATGACAAGCTTCAACACCGAAATGGACTCTATACCATTATTATAACTGTATAACTGTTGGTGACAGAATCTCGGTTCTCCTTGCTCGTGGAACAGCAGTACACTGTCCAGTCTGGGAGTCGTGGCGCTGGGTTTGGACTCCACCTCCGTAGCCTGCCTCCCCCTCATTGGCTACGCCATTTCTTCGGTGGGGAGGAAGACCACACTGCTTCCACCAGCCTCGCCTTTGGTAATCTTTGATGTCTAAATCCTTGTTTTACTGCAACACATAGTTACATTGCACAGGTATGTATTAATCTGCAGGCCGGGAACAAAGAATTGACTCGCAACCCAGAGCTCCCCGGACAAGTCATAAAATGCGACTAAAGAAGGGGAAGCGATTCTGTGCCGGCTCTCTTGCACAGAGTAAATAATCTTTTTCTTAACACGGTCCTTAAACTACAAAAAACTAAACAAAGTATTAATTTCAGTTATATCTGGAGGATGACGGCCACTAGTGTTCGTATTGCAGAAATCATAATTGTGTCGACATATAACGCATCCGAGCTTTATAGGTATTGAAAGAGAATTGAAAAGGTTTAAAGTTATTGAAGAAATTTGGAGATAAAAGACGCCAAGTTCAAATAATATTTATTATAAGTTTCATTATAGATTGATATTCATGAATTCATCATATTGATCAATCAATCATTATTCTGCGAATGTAATATTTATTTAACTGTTTGGATTTATAACATATCTCGGATATGTTATAAGTCTCACAATTACACTTGCAGAAAAATTATTGATAATCAATATTATAAATTTATTAATATGAATTTATAATGAGTCCTTTAACTCCTAGTCGGATATATTAGTTCAAATGCACTTTGCGATTTTGCGACTGCGACTTTGCGACTTTGGGACTGGACTTCGCGACTTTGCGACTTCGCTTAGCAAAGCATCCACTCCATCCTCCTCAGCGAGCCTCGACGAGTCTGACTGGCATTTTCTTTTTTTGAAACCTTCTTGATAAATTTTCTTCACTATTCTGCAACAAAACCAATGAGGTATTAAAGGTATATTTGTTTGAAGATTTGACCAAAATAATGATATTGATTTGTAATAAATCGTGATGAATGGTTGGTGTGTGTCGATCATGCAGTACCAGGCAGCCTTTCAGTCATGGAAGGCTCAGAACAAGAAGTCTGTCCTCGCTTCAACTGACATCTCCATCCTCGGCTCAGTGGCCTGTGGCATGAACGTCTCTGACGCCGCACACATGAACCAATCAGACTACGAGTACGTTGTTCTTGCTCTGGTTCTTGAACTGTATTTGCTACTTGCAGAACCAAAAGGCTGGCAACAGATAACAGGAAGCGAAAATATATAGCTCTAGTTCTTGAGCTGTATTTGCCATTTATAGAACCAGAAAGCTGGCAAGAGACGACAGGAACTGATAGGCCTGTATTAGCGCAAATGATTGGTTACAAGATAGGTTGTTTTACAAGGAACACTGGCTTTTTCGTTGGTTAGCATTTGGATTAATTACCTAAATAGTTTGATTAGTAGGAAAGCTAGATTTATTACTATCAATGCCTGAGGGGGATTATGTTCTTGCAGAGAGTCAGGTTTTTATGTATTTTTCCCTGCGAGTGAGCTGGTTTATACACAATGTGATGCATATTCAGACCGAAATATGAATTTGCATCTAATCTCTCAAATAAATTAGAAAAACTCAATCGCTGAAAAATTTGATCGCTGATTATAGATTTTAAAGCACATTTTAAAACTTAAAGAATTGTATAAATAACGACGCATTTATTTTTATATTCAGCAACAAATGCTGTCATTGAAGCCTGTGTAGTGTTTATTGTATTAATTAATTTACTTCCGTTTGAAAAACAGCGATTAATTTTTACATTATTCAGACGTTGTCCTTTGCAGCAAGACGAGAGCGATCATTGGTGGCAAGACCTGCTTCAGCTTAGACGTGCTGCAAACGTTTGCAGTCATGGCTGCCGATCTGTACAATGGAGGAATGATGACCAACTTCAACGCCTCCACTCTCACTAACATGGGCTGTGTGGTCGGTCAGTGCAAAAAGTCGCCTACGCGCGTTCACATATACGCGGACGAGACATTTTGAAAGCCGTAGTGAGGAATTTAAAGTTTTAAAATCCATTTGGTCGGTAATTTGATAATTATTGGTAACTGGTGTGCACAAGGATGTAGCAATTGTGTGCACTGAAGCTGTAGCAACTTGATCTAAGTCTTGATTCAAACGCGCATTCGTGTAACTTCGCACTGTTGCCCGTGCTGCGTTGTAGCCGGCCTTGGACAGCAGTTCTTCAGCAGCCTGACAGCAAATATAATGCCGTACATTACCAGCACAGCTGTAATGAGCATTCCGGTCAGCGCTTTTCAGGTAACTGGCGCTATTTTTGCAATTATGAATTCGCTTTTCTTAGTAGCTTTTTTTACAACGACTGTGGGTTGAATTCTGTACACTGGTTTAAATTGTTATGGTTACCAACAGTTGTGTTCAAAAGTCGATCAATTACTTGATATATATAATTTGCTAACATTTTGCATGCATGTTAACATTTGGTCTGGAAATCAAAATCGTGAACAATGCAAATGGTCTCAACTATGGCTTTTATTGATGACATGCTATTGATTTAACCGTCCCTTAGAGTTTAGTTGGCTGAAGAATTTAACCTATAAGCTGATCAACTGCTTTTGAAAAACATCAAAAACATTGCAGTTGACGTCAGATTTCTTGATATCATTCTTATCAAAAATAATTTTTTTCTTTTTTTTTCTTCAGAGCATCAGTGTGTCTGCTCTGCAAGGCATGACAGGCGAGCAGGCTGTGGCGGTGAACGACACGACTCTAAGCATGCTCTCCTCTCAGGCGCAAGCCATCATCATAGCCAAGAGAAGCACCTACCTTAATATAACCAGGTTAGCGCTACTGTTGTGTGATTATCATAGCATCTGTATTGGATCCATGACAGACTCTTCTGTTAAAATTTGATGTTAAATATGATCCTTTACAGTGCGGTACTTTGGTACTTTTTTGTGTACGATGCATGCTATTGATAGGTTTGCGCCAATGTGATTTCTAGACTACAAAACAGGTATAAAGTTAACAGGTTAGGTTAAACCTGTTAAGTAAAGGATTATCATCTAGCTACTCTTTTTTACTGAATTTTGCATTGATGTCTGTGTAATAATAAAGTATTCGAAAGAAAATTGAGCTTTGTTTGAACTATATAATGGTTTGGACCACGGGTGCTGCTTAAAATTGTTCATGTTATTTTCTTTCTGTGCACTCTTCTTTTTTACTTTAGCAGCGACACCACTATGGCGCCGACCACCACAATGGCCGCCCAAACAACTTCAACTCTTCCCACCGTCCACACATCTTCCACACCAGCAGCAGTCGGAGCGTCCCCATCCATGTCAGGTTCATCCTCAACCACTCTGGCTGCATCCAAGTCCGGATCTTCATCCGCCGCATCTGGAATGAACGGCGGATCTTCATCTGCCGCATCTGGAATGAATGCCGAATCTTCTTCCTCTGCATCTGGAATGAACGCCGGATCCTCATCTTCTGCATCTGGAATGAACGCCGGATCCTCATCTTCTGCATCTGGAATGAACGCCGGATCGTCTTCGTCATCCACTACCACGACGCCAGCCAGATCACCGAGTTCCTCCAACGTGCCGGCAGGTGGAGCCTCTGGTCCATCCGCTTCTCCTGGACCATCGGGATCTCCTGGATCGTCCGGTACAAACGCTGGGACGGCCGTTTTAGCGCCGGGATACATGCCGCCGGTGATAGATGCCGGGAACATCGCGCAGTACGTGACACGCATTGGAAGCGCGCTGTCGGCGGCCAGCATCAACAGCACGCTGACGTCAGCGGTGGTGAGTGTAGCGGATTTAGACACAAGGGTGGATAGCAACTGTGCGCGCTCCGGAAAAAAACCTAGTCTTTTAAAAAAAATTATATGTATATTGTATAATATTTCTCTGTGTTTCATTAATATCCAAATAATTTTAATATGTATTTGGTTTATATTGTATGCTCAAATACACATTGACAAGATCATATACAATTTGGCATATGCAATTGCACATTATATGCATTTATTCGTTCAGTTTTGTGCAATGCGATCAATAATAAAAATGCAAATATGTTTGTTTTTCATATACATTTTTTTTCCTCATATACTAATAATGATAATAATGCCTAATAATGCCTAATAATGCATAATAATGCATAATAATGCATAATAATGCCTACTACATAATGCATCACTTGCACACCCGACACCATGCAGTTTCATACAAAGTAATAGACGAGCTTAATTTAAATGTGCATATATGCAATATTTTGATCATTAAAGTTTTTGATTATTTCATCGAATAGCATGCTGCGCATATGTGCGCATAGTGTCTCAAATTAGTCGCTACTGCGTGCTGCAGATGAACGATCCCAGCACGGTGCAGCAGCTGCTGCAGCAGCCCCTCAGCACGGGTCAGGTGGACGTGCTGCGCTCCAAGATGGATGACAACCTGAACGTGCAGATCAAGGCTGGCACCTTCAACCCGCTCCTCTACAACAGGTCAGACCACAGGGAGTATAGTAATATATGATAGCACGATGCTGTGGACCCAATTTTAAGCAAAATCGTGGATGACCATCCGGTCGCTAATTTTATGCTGTTGCCACTGTTCAAACGGACAAGGGAATATTTCTAATTAACGAGCGGATTCAATGCGTCCACAGGCCTGCAATCAGATAAATTTAGAAGCTCACGGCACTTGATCAATAATTTGTTACTGAATAATCTGCTGCATAAATCGCTAAAATGCTATAAAATATGTCGCTATGTAATAATAATTGTAGGCATATGCACATTCAATTTTTTGTTGACTGGTCCAGAACATGTAAATCCTGACGTCACCTTATAGGAAAAATGGTTAAAATTAGAGAAAATGGAACGCGAACCCAGGTCCTCTTGACTCTCCATCTGACGCCTTTACCACTACACCACAGTACACCACAGCGCCTCGCTGTGGTATAGTTCATTTAAATTTGTTTTTCTTTCAGAGCCGGTAAGCTCGTATCGACACAGTACGTCAATGCGCTGACAGATGCTCAGGTTACTCAAGTCTGTGCTCTTGGACCAGTTGGAGTAGGGTTTGACCGAATTGCGGTACGTTCTAGAACATTTTCACTACCGTTCATGGAGAGATTAAATATAGATTGATGCTTCAAATTGTTTGATATTTTGCTGTAAATTAAAATTGTTTTTGGAGGGCAAAAGTTGAATCGTTGGTGGACATGAAAAAATCTAATTAAAATTATTATGGTACTTAAATGGTCTTCAGTTCAAATTCTAATGTGTGTAGTATATTTGTCATAAAAATAATAATAATGAGTCCATTTGGGCTTCAAATGACGTCATCGAGGTTCTGGATAAAGTATTGTAATTGATATTGTAATAAGAATTAGAGTGGATTCTATAGTCGTTCCTTTGTTCCCACCTTTACCTTTGCCTTTGCTTAGGAGTCAATTTAATAGCAGACCATAACTGCTATTCAAAGAAGCATTTTGTTTGGTCCATTTAAATTAATGCATTTAAATAAACATGACGTCATAGAAATGTCATTAAATAAACATGACATCATAGATTTCGAGCCAAATTATTTTTATCCACACTGAATTCAAATTAACGTCATTATTTCTATAAATAAATATGTTTAGTTTTGCAATTTATAAACATATAGCTCGTTTTTCTCGAGTGGCACCGAAGGGCTGCCGTTAAATTCCGTTCCTTAGCCAGAACTTTGTTTAGCCGGGCGTAAAAGTGCGTCCATAGAATCCACCCTTAGACTGAATCGTTTAAATTTTGTGTTGAAGTAAATGCATTGCATCGTTTATCTAATAAATTTATTGTCTAGTTACTATCATTAGGGACATTATTATTACTATTATTATATCATTAAGGATTATGCTTATTTAGCATTTTGTTATCCTACTTGACATATACTCATATTTTCATGACTTAGTACTCGCATAGCGTAATTTTTTATCGTAATAGAATAATTCATGCACTGATATTTAAATACGACATTAAAATATATTTATACACGTTTAAATATGAAATTTAATATTAAACATTATGATATCATATTAATGATATTTTATATATAAGTGTGTTTAATAAATACTTTTCCCAGATCCGCAACTACGGGCAGAGGATTTTGCCCATGTTGATGAGAGTGACCTCCGCCGCCGACCTTCAGGCAAAGTTCGCCACTTTCGGAAACGTCATCGGGGGGGTGCCCCCGAGCGGTCTGGCAAGCATACTTCAAAAATTTACGATCACTCCGGGCTTCCTTCAGAGCTTTGTCAACCTGCCCCTGACCAGGCAACAGGCAAGTTATGATTTGTCCAGAATGCAATATTTATTGTGATCCATTTGAAGTAGGTCCTCCAGTTAACTAAACTGATGTTTGAAGTAATTCTAATGGTGAATATATCATAGTAATAGTTTTTGTTTTGATGATGATTATTGTTCAAGTTTAGGCTGCATTTGCTGTCATATTTCAACAAATTTAACAACTTTTATACACTTTATGAATGAAATGCATTCGCTATATTTTTGGGGAGGGGCTGAAGGTGGAGGCCTATAAATTTGTGAAACCCCTGTGCTGTGGCGCACCCTGGCCATGCCTAAATTTCGTCCTGACTGAATTCGCAGGCTGAGACCATCTATGGACAGTATCTGGTCAACAACACCATCGATCCGACCAAAATGAACGTCTCTGACCTCCGTCAGCACATAGCCAGCTTACCGTCTGCACTCCAACAGGCAGTCAGATACCGACCAATCAACAGCACCGATCCTTCCACGGTGGTCGATGGGCTCAACGCCATCTGTCAATCACGCAGTGCGACCAATCAGAACTATCCAAACGAGGCCAAGGGTCCCGGCCCAATCGAGCATCAACTCTATGATCAGGTGAGGGTTTGAATGATGCGTTTCTATTAAACAGCGTCGCATCACAATATGTGACAGATGTTTAATTGAACTATGGATTCTTTTGGTACTCTCTTTCGTAAATATTGATGTTTTTGCGCGGGTTTGGACGCCTGTGCCCTGGTGCTGACTGCTGAATCTGGTTTTTTGTGATCGTATGCCCTTCCTGCGCCAAGCTAATTAGCAATTAACTTATCCCTGATGCCTTAGTTGTAGCCTAATTTATACTACACAGTCCAAGCTCATTTTCGAGACAATTTAGTTTATTTCATTTAATTTTAACAGCTCTTATAATAAAGTTTTTTATACTAATGAAAAGAATACGCGACTGCTGCTGTTTCGATGCGTTTTATACGATTCAGACTACATGATCTTACTTGACCTAAGCCACTCTCATCGCCTTAAATCTGCTGGACGCTACATGCACAGGCACGTCGTGGAAACATGACAAACCTGACAACCAATCAGATCATGGAGCTCATCAACTCTGGGAGGCTGACCGTGGATGCCGTCAGAACAATTGGGCAGGCCATCTGTCCACTCCTGACACAGCAGAACGGCCCTTCCACTTCCGGCCAGTCCCCGCCCCCTTCCACTCAGGCTCAGGCCATTCCTGGTCAACAGATGAACCCAAATCAATGGTCTCCTGCTGTGGTAATTGCTATAGTTCTTTTTTTTAATGTAGCAAAACTTGTTTGATTAATATAATTAATTTTATCTTATTTTCACAACTCTTTCTAGGTTAGAAATTTGAGCTTTTGTCCTGTTTTTAGAATTCACGTCATGCCAATGTTTCATAGAATTGTAACTTACAAATTTTAGCGCTTTGTTATACTATGTACACTTTGTACAGTAATAAGTTTTCGTAATGTATATCAATTACTGCAATACTATTGTAACCTCACATTGTATTTTAAATTGTCCTATTACATTGTTGCTTCAACCATATTGATAGAGAGATTGCATAAACTATAGAATTTATTGGATTTATTATATATTATACATTATTATATTATATTATATTTTATTTATATTATTATATTTATTATACATTCTATTTAGTATCGAAATAGATGATGATTGAATGCTACTATGGAAATTGCAAGTTAAAATTATCTGTCTAGAACTGGTTCGAAAGAAAAGAAAGAAAGAAATAAAAAGAAAGAATAGATTTAAAATTTATGTAACAATGTTGGCTTCGTAATATACATTAATATAATAATGTTATGCGTGAATATCACATACTATACACGACAGATTTGAATATATCACTGCGATTGTTACAGACTCGCGCCCTCTATGAAGTGTGCAAGCCTAGGCTCGGAGGTCTCTGTACGGGCACCAACTATGGCGTGCTGGCCACAGCGGCGAGCGCGGCCGAGCTGTCTGCTGTGGACAGCATGGTGCTTATCAGTCCTGCGTGCATGGCGCAGATCTGCCAGGCTGACTGGACGGGACGCCGCGCGCAGGCGAGCGCTTCTTTTTCTTTTTTATTTGCATTTATGACTTCGGAGAGGCTTATATCTATGGCGCAACTGTGGTGTAGTGGTTAGGACATCAGACGCGAGACTCAGAGACGTGGGTTCAAGTCCCGACGCCGACAAACTGTGTGCCATGAAAACAAAGAAGGTAGTTATTGGTTACTTCAGAGAAATAAAATGTGCTGAAACATGAAGCATTGTATTTAGACAAAATGGCAATAATTTCCGAGTAGATTTGCTACACTTATACGTAACCGTTCTGTGAACAAGTATCAGTTTCAAATTCTTATATTAGGAAAGTGGATACTTTATGCAATTGGCAAGAATAAAAGATGAAATAATTACAAGATTTTGGATAAATTATGTAGTTTTAGAGGATTCACATGGTCTATTGGGTCTATATTACACTATCGTTTCGCCTGTCGTTTAGCTAATGATTCTGCATTCTGTTGCCTTTCAACAATATTAACCTAAATTTCTTTGAAGAAAAGTATATTTTTAGATAAAGTTCCCATTCTATGATATTCATTCAGTATACGGTACCCGCCATGTAGTTACTGTAGAATCAAATCTTTTGCTTCATGCTGGGGATAAACATGAAATGGCTGAACTGGAGGGCTTATGGCCGATTTCATAAACAGTGAGTCAAAGTATGATCAACTTGATGGATGACGATGATGATCAACGAATAATCAAATCTTGTTGCTCTGTTACAGTTTGACGTTGTGCTGAGCAAAGTTCTCAGTGTTCTGGATGCCAATAAGGCAACGCTGGCTGGCATATATCAGAGTATCGCTTGCCTTCTGCCGTACCTTCCGTATGTTACACAAATTTTTTGAGTCTACGTACCTTTTACTAAAGTCTAGTCGTAATTTATCAAACACTATGTTATGTGCTTTTGACTCATTTTGCCATTGCTGATCAGTAGACGTTATTACACACAAAATCCTGGTTGTGTTACATGATGGTTCGGAATAAAATTTAAGTTATTAAACCAAAAATGTGCCTGTCCCTTGTCTCTGTACTTGCTTTTGCTTGTCTTATCTATTTACCATCAATTTCTATGTCAAAAGGCGGCTTTATAGGCGCCCTCAAGCTACTTCTAACACAGTCGACAGCCAATCAGTGCAAAGAAGTGAAAGCTACTGTTCTGAGTACGCCGTTGTAGAAATAAATTGTAAATGTTCAAATCTTTGACAGATATCTGCTTAAGAAAAATGCACCAATCACGGCTCATATTGTTACTACATTGCTTGCAGACCTAAGTATTTGGCGACGATTAAGGATGTTCCGACTACAAAGGCGATCTGTCAGCTGATATCGTGTCAGTCGTGCGCCGCTCTGCCTGGGTCCATGGTCACAGCTGCGCGCAACTTCTGCATTCAGGTTCAACGCACTTTGACTGCTATTAATTTAGAATTGCTAAGCCAGCAGTTATACTTGAGGAACACGATGTACTCAAGATATGGATTTTCGATAGCAGTACATTGACTCATAGATTGTTACAGGAGTTTTTATTGGCTCTCTAAAACCAAGCTAATTCCTGCTGATTTTACCAGCCAATGGTAGCATCCTTTGCTTAAAATTGTGCCATTGTGTTTCTTTTTAAAACCCTTTTTGTGCCATCTACCATTTCTATGTTTTTTTTTCTAGGTTTAATGCTTTTTAAATTCTTTGAGTACACCCATATCGATAAAACTGGCTTAATTTATTCACAATGGCTTTCTGAACTAAAAGAGCGATATGGTTTATTTAACCATATCAGTTTGGTTAATCCGAAACTAAGAGAAGCGAAGTATAAAAGTATTATACACAATACAAAAATAAATGAATACTTTACTTTCATTCGTATTCTTAAGCTCGATTTACATGGTATGCAAGCTTGCTATTGTTTGTGGATAGAACGGTGTAGTGGCGAGCGATCTAACTTGTAATGGGACTGGACAAGGAGGCAACTGTCTGCTCGGGTCTCTGAACATAACAGACCTGGCAAAGAACACCTCCACCTTCAGCTGTGATCAAATACAGAACGCCAGCGACGCGCTGCAGACGGGAGTGGTGGACTGTAACGTGAGATCGCGGATCTACAGCTGTATACGCAGCAAAATGAAGTAGGGATCTATGGCTGTATCTGCAACACAATTAAGCAAGGATCTATGGCTGTGTCAGCAAGAAATAATGTGCGGTTCTATAGCTGTATCGGCAGCAAAATAAAGTAGTGATCTCTCGCTGTATCTGCAACTAAATAAGCTATTATCTATGGCTGTAGCTGCCACAAAATAAAGTTAAGATCTATGGCTGCATCTGTAATAGATGGGGTAAGGATTTATGACTATATCTGCAACACATAGGATAAGAATCTATGGCTGTATCTTCTACAGATAGGTTAAGGATCTATGGCTGTATCCACAGCAAAATAAGCTACAGATCTACAACATATCGCATCTGCAAGAAAAGAGTTTAAAGATCTATGGCTGTATCCGCAACAAAATGAGGTGCAGATCTTCGACTATATAGAAATATTATCTGTAGCTGTATTCACACGTGTGCAGCATATTTTTATATCTTATCAATTCGTTTTGCATTCAGCATTTACAAATTTATACTGTTCTATACTGGTTGATTAAATTTTTGTGTTGAATTTTAAATTAAGACTTGATATTTTATGAGGTGCAAGATGGCTCAAAGCGTAACGTTTTACTTTTTTACATTTTTGTTTCCATTCAATGTTCTGCTGCAGTTTGACTGACCCCAAGAGTCTGGCTGTGTATGGCTTGTTAATGGATCAATTCACGGCTGCTGATTGGGCACAAGTAAACCAGGTCAGCAAATGTTTAATATTTGATCTCTGCACCAAATATGACTGATGAAACACTGACCATAACAAAACTGGGGTTTCTGTCAACTATTTTTCAAACTTACTGCCAACTTTCTGCCAATTGACAATTATTCACAATCTAGCTACCTAGTAAGTCGTCGCTTGATCAAAGACGCCTGGATGGAGCTAGTTTGATACCTAGTTAGTCCTGCTTGCTCAAACGTTACTAAGGGGAGCTCATAGCTTTCCTGCTCAAAACGCTGCTAAATGAATAAACTTCCATGCCTATGAACTTGTACGCCTTGTACACCTCGTACGCCTCATATGCCTCGTACGCCTCGTACGCCTCGTACGCCTTGTACGCCTCGTATGCCTCGTACGCCTTGTACGCCTCGTACGCCTCCTACACCTTGGACGCAACAGCCTTAGTCACTTCTAGCGTGTCCTTAAACACCTCAACGAAGAAGAAGAAGCCTATGAGCATTAGGCTACTGATTACAGTAACAGCCTACGCAATAATCTTCTTTCTTTTTTATAAACATCCACAGTGTTATGTTTGACGAATAAATACTCAATACTGGTAGTCTATAGTATTATTTTGAAAGCTTCAATAACCCTTACGACAGGCTGTATGTGATGTTTGAATCGGCTTGATTTAATCTCTTCTAATCAGTGAGCATTGGGATGATGAAATTTCTTACTTCTTCTTCTTCGTAAAAAGCACCACAGTCTAAATTTGCTCCCCTGCGTGTCCAGTCGAGCCTGTGCGGCCTCATAGAGCCAGTCTCCAAGGCGATGGTCGCGTGGCGCCAGAACCAGTGCGCGGCGGCCAGCCAGGGCTGGCGCGGCGCGGCCACGTGCGCGGCCAGCCAGCGTGACGTCATCTCGCGCCTGCTGGCCGCGGATCTCAGCCCGGCCTGTCAGAACGTGACGTCATCAACGGCAGCAGGCGCTGCTGGACGCAGGCGCAGGCGCCAGACGTCCGGTAATCCTTTTATTTCGAGTGACGTCACGGAGATGCGAATACCAAGATGGCATGGCCTCTGTAAGCCTAAGCAGCTGCCCGTTTGGCATTATCACTCGGCATAATTGAACATGTGACACTTGGTTTCGCACAACATACGTAAAACAAAGTTATTTGAGAATTTATTTATCACAAAAATTACTAAGAGCTGCAATATATTAAATGCCTTAAGCTTAAAATATACTCGCGTTAATTGTTTTCAGTGAATTGAACTCATGTTCCCAGTTGGGTCGTAATACGTGCTTCATGAGCAAGAGAATTTTGTTTTTGAGTCTGCTTCAAGCTTGAAGAAGAACTCGTTGAAACTACTGACAGCTTGACGATATTCCAATTTAGCACTTCAACAACAAACATAGAAATTAGTACTGTAGATTTGAAGAATTCATTGAGGCTTTTGAAATTGATGAAAAATGTTAGCCTAAGTTTTTACCAAAGAAGGAAGCACTGTACCTGTGCAGATCTCTAGCCTAGATCAGCCAGTATAAATGACAGACATCCACTGTAAAACATGAAATTTTTGCGTGCGTGGAATTTCACGAATTGAGCTAATTCGCCAAAATGACACGCAGCAAAAAATAAAGCTGCAGAAGCATATATAATGGGCATTGGGCAGTCCACAAAAAATGCGAAAATTAAGTACAGCTAAATTTCTGAGAGGTAAAGTTGCCAAAATAACATGCAGCTTAAATTTCATGTTTTACATTATACTATTTATACCCTAATTGCTATTGCGACAAACAAAATGGAAGCATCTGGTTTTTGTCGTGCGCAGGCGCGCTGACGTGCGCCCAGATCCAGCAGCTCGGTCCCAACGTTGTGTCCGTGAGCGCGGCTCAACTGCAGACCATCTCTCCTCTGGATTACCCCAACTGCGCCGTTGTTCTGGGATTAGTGAAGGGATTCGGTCAGGATCAGTGGAGCGCCATCGCAGTCGTGGCCAAAGCTGTGAGTTGATCCCTTCTGAGGGCGTTTTGATGTCTCACATACCATAAAATATGAAATTTTTGCGTGCTTGTAATTTTGGCAAATTTCACAAATTGACAAAATTTGTTAAAATGACATGCGGCAAAAATAACACTGCAGAAGATATTTATAACAGGCAGTCCTCAAAAACAGCAAAAATTAAGCTTTGTGCTGTGTACAGGCATACAACCAGGACACGTCCCAGTGGACGTCCAGTCAGATAGTGTCAACCGCCGGCGCGGTGTCAGGCCTGCCAGTGGCAGACATCGCCAAGCTCCAGTTCACGACGCTAGAGGCCGCCAGCGCCGTGGGAATGAACGGAAACTGGACGTCCAGCCCGGCAAGTTGACCGTTTGATTTTTGGAAATTTTGTGCTTCGGCTGAGTTGTATTTTTTTGTATGCATAATTAAATGGTGCAATTAATATTCCGCTCATTCAAAGGCATCAGCTATTATGTGTAATGCTGTTATGTGTAGTGTCGTTATGTGTAATGCTGTTATGTGTAATGTTGTTATGTGTAGTGTCGTTATGTGTAATCCTGTTATGCGTAATTCTGTTATGTGTAATGAATGTTATAGCCTGTTATGTGTAATGCTGTTATATTCTATGAAGAAGTTCTAACATTGAAATTGCCCACGCGAATGTGAGTTTAATAAGTTACTAAGCAAGTAATGCATGACAATAATCACTAATTATATATCATCAAATTTAGTCAGTGAAATTTTATTAAATGGACGCTCTGGCCAAAAACAGTAAACTGATTATAATGAACTAACTGCTTATAATAGGTAGTTATTTGTAGTAGAATATTGAATAACACATTCAACATTCTACGAACTTCAGCTTTTCTGCTCTAGTCAATAATTAAATTTCCTTGGTTTTCAGCTGCGCTGCTTATATTAGTGAATCGGTATGTTTGCAGCTGTATCAAGCCTACCAGAGCTTCAAGCAGACCTTCATGGCGGGCAATACGAGTGCTCTGACTACAGCAGAACTCAACGCCCTCGGGAACCTTGATTGCGGAATAACCGCCAGCGACATCCCCTCAATTCAAATGAGCCAGTTCTGGTTAGTGAGTAACGCTGCAAACAAGCCAGTTTTTGATGGGAGTAACACTGCAAACAAGCCAGTTTTTGATGGGAGTAACGCTGCAAACAAGCCAGTTTTGATTAGTGAGTAACACTGCTAACATCTTAGCATGACATCCAGAACCAGAGCCTGATCTGGCTCTTCAAAAAAATTCGCCAAACATACAAATGACTTTTTATTTCGCCAGGCCATACTTTTTTTCACGAAATTTGTTATATATTGTCATTTGAGAGCACCCATTGAGAGCACTTGAATATATTAAATTTGTCCCCAAGTAAATATATAGTTACTGGTACTGACTACATAATTGCTCTCTCTAGCCGTGCCTTGCTCGATTTTCAAGCGATGTTTGTACTGTCGAGATGTTTGTACTGTCGAGATGGCGGGCCACGATCTTATTACGTGACTAGCAACTAGTCACGTGACTACCAAAGGGACTTGAGATAAAAAAGCAAGGCCTATCAAAAGTTATTATTTGAACATCAGGTATGCACATGCCTAGGTCTGCATGCTGTTTTTGTATTAATTGATGCAAAATACATGGCATCATGCAAGCGGGCTCTGGGGTGACTATCTTTAATAGGGGCCCGCAGGGGGCATTATCAAAGATAGGACCCTCTTAGCGCCGCAGAGGCCCCTCTGGGGCCTCTGGGGTGGTAAGAGCTAGGGTCTGCAAGGGCCCTCTTGCCACTAAATGCAATTAGCGTTCAATTGAACTAAGGTTTTCGTGTACTAATTGACTTTTTTCTGTACGTTAGGCTTAAAATTATAGTTGATTGGTCCAGTGCAACGTCTTTATATCTCTATTCATCACCATATTTCCAGTTACCGTACTGAGCTTCTAAGAACGAATTATAAAGGAAACATTCGCCAAGGGCTTTTGCCAAATGGAAAAAAAAATCGCCAACTGCTAAAAAAATGCATTTTTTGGCGATTTTGGCTACTATCAGATCAAGCTCTGGTTGAGAATCATATTTAGTTGAGGATCATATTTCGTTGAGGATCATATTTCGTTGAGGATGATGCTTAGTTGAGGATCATATTTGGTTGAGGATCATAATAATTGAGGATCACATTTAGTTAAGGGTCATATTTAGTTGAGGATCATGTATAGTTGAAGATCATATTTAGTTGAGGATCAGGTTTGGTTGAAGATCACATTTAGTTGAGGATCATATTTAGTTGAGGATCATGTATAGTTGAAGATCATGTTTAGTTGAAGATCAAGTTTGGTTGAAGATCACATTTAGTTGAGGATCACATTTAGTTGAGGATCATATTTAGTTGAGGATCACATTTAGTTGAGGATCACATTTAGTTGAGGATCACATTTAGTTGAGGATCATATTTAGTTGAGGATCACATTTAGTTGAGGATCATATTTAGTTGAGGATCACATTTAGTTCAGGATCATATTTAGTTGAGGATCATGTTTAGTTGAGGATCATAGTTAGTTGAGGATAATATTTAGTTGAGGATCACATTTAGTTGAGGATCATATTTAGTTGAGGATCATATTTAGTTGAGGATCACATTTAGTTCAGGATCATATTTGGTTGAGGATCATGTTTAGTTGAGGATCATAGTTAGTTGAGGATAATATTAGTGGAGGATCATGTTTAGTCGAGGTCCAGAACGCAAATGCATGCCAATCCATACACAACTTTTTTACATTTGCGTTGTGTAGTCACACTGCATATCGAACTGATACCATGAACAATCGCATCAGGATAAATAGAGTTATGAGGAATGCGACTACAATACCCTATAATGCGAATAAAACGCTTGCAACCGTGCCCAATTGGCTATATATGATATTTTGTATCAATCGATTAACCTAGTCTTTACTTATTATCAATTGTCAAGCGATTTTTTTACTAATGTAGTAGCTTGCCAATGATTACAATGCGAAGGCTTGTCATGTCTTGATCCCAGCCCTGCGATCAACACCGTGGGTAGCCTGAGCACCTGTGAGGCAAGCCAGTGGACGGCCTATGCCTCGCTTGCCATGCCCTGCCTGCCAGCTGACGTCACCACCTGGAATATCAGCGACATCCAAAACCTCGGCGCAATCATCGGTATTCAATTTGGTCTATTCGCTTTTATTGCAATTCAACCATATAAGATGACCGATTATGTCAACGTTATGAAAATATTCTTCGATACATAGCGCTTTGATCATAGTTCTCGAAAATGTATCTTGTTAAAAAAAATTACATATTGTTCGCTCCTTTTATGTATACTTGAATTATGGAAAAACAAATGTGATCAATCAAAGACGTAATACGATTTAAGTCATCATAATTTATTCTTGTTTTAAAAATGTGAAGGTGATATTATATTTTTGAACTTTTTGAAGCTGTTTCTTGCATCAATTCCTCCGTATATCCTTTCATCTCTATCTAACTTCAGAATCTGTTCAAGCCACGATTTAATCTGTGAGCACTTACTAGGTAGGCATAAATGATCATAAGGTTTGGTTTCTTCATCAAATGTTCACATTTTATTGAAGTCATCACGTCATCACAAGGATTTACTTGACGTCATGCGATTGGTTCTTTGGGTATCAGGCTATTTTCCGATTATGATTTTAGCCCTGGATACAAAACTGGGCCTATGAAATTTAATTTTATGAACTAGCTGTGCAGAGGCGCAAACATAGACTGTGATCACATTTCAATATTGGGGGTCAGAATTAAGTTCAAAGTTAGGCCATCAAAATATTGGGAGTCCGAATACATTATACATAAATATTACGGCGGTCCAAATGCTCTTCTTAAATTTCACGTAGGGTCGGGCCCCCCCAGACCCCCCAGGATCTATGGCTGTGCTTGCAATTGTTCTAATTGTGTTTTGCAGGGGGGCTCTCAAAGTCCAATCTGATGCTGTTGAGTCAGTCTCAGATTCAGGCGATCGGGCAAGCTGTGATTCCGGACATACCCTCCACCCAGCTTGCTGTAAGAAAATGGGCACTGCTGATGTTCTTTATAAGCACTGATACCGTAAGGGATTAATACTGTGCCTGTAAAAATCATTTCTAAATTTTTTGCATGTTTTTTGACATGATTGGTGTATTTTTTATGTGATTGTTTCAACTCTTTTTGCTATGATTTTTTCAAGCACTTTGACATGAGTTTTTTAATTTCTCTATGTAGATTGCTGTAAATCCTCTGAACTGCTAGGGTCTACTTACTTGCCAGGTAAGGAATTGGCAATTAAATAGGGTCTCGTTGCCAGGCAACGTATTGGCAATGAGCTATAAGGTCTCGTTGCCAGGCAACGGATTAGCAATCAGCTAGGTGAGGCTGGCCGAGGCCTAGTCACTGAACCGTACTGGAATAGTCTTCGTCACTACACAGGGTCCTTAAACTACCAAACACCACCACTAAGTCGGAGTAGGCCTAATGTTTGATGTGTTGTGATGTTGCAGGCGTTCACAGACGCCCAGTTCGGTTACATGACCTCCAGTCAGCTCGCAGTGATGACGCCAGTCCAGTATCAGTCGCTGAGTCCCGACCAGCAGAGCGTCATCAGACAGTCGCTGGGCTCAGTGTCGGCCGACCTCAACGTCAGTCCCATCATGACGAAAGGTACTGTGTTTTTTGTAGATATTCAATGATAAGATATCTGAAAACTACACTTAATCAAATTATTCTTTGACGCTATTTGTTTGTACCTATTTCATTGTGGTCCTGAATTATTATTTTTTTTATTGTACGCCCATTTGGGTGCCATGAAAGATAGATAAATAAGTGACAATGATTTCTGATCACGTATTATACTGGATTTGCATAATTTGATAGTATTTTTGCGGCTTGAAGCTACGAATTTGTCTTCAAGGAAAGAACTTTTAAATGCATTGAAGCGTATTTTATCATCTGCGTGCTTTTTTTCGATTAATCGATTATCTCAGTTTCGGTTTTTAAATATTATTTAACTTTATTATTTTACATAAAGGAATATTTTCCTTGAAGGCTTTTGTAGTTCATTCTCCTGATCTCGATTGTTTTGGTTTTGTACGTACAGGATCGGGCTGCAGTGCCCTAACGGCGTCTGTTCTTCCAGTGCTCACCACTATCATCGGCCTGTTTGCGCAGCTGTGAGCTGCTGCTAAGGATCCAAAGCAGTGTGTCCAAGGCAAGCTGACAAAGCACAAAACTGGATGTGAATAAACAGAGCATGGAAAATAAATTGATGTTGTTGATCATCAAAAATTCAGATATTATGCGTGTATTTTAACCCATCAAAAGGTTTTCGAATTCTATATCTTAATAAATAATGGCTAACCTATACAGGCAGCGAGTCTGACAGTTGAGGGAATATCTGATTGGTAGTATACCTTTAACAAGTCATTAATTTGTGCCCGATGGATCAATTTACATTCTAGTTTAGTGCCCAGTATCCTAGCATTAATTTACGCTGAGTGGTACCGTGCGGTCACTCTAAACCCACTCGTGGGCGCTTCAGAGTGAATTTGACCTCGTGAAGATCTTTAGCGAAACTTATCGGCCTTGCCGTTGAGTTTGTTTTTGACCATCAGCCTAGGAATGGCTACTGGTTTTATGGGCTCCAGAAGAAGGACTACGGGTCTTATGGGCTCCAGAAGAAGGGCTACAGGTCTTATGGGCAACGGGAATAGGCTTGCGGGCAGGGCAGGGGCTGCTAGTAACATTAATTCCTGAAAGATTGATTAGCACATGAATTTTTTATTTCTCAAACAAGTTGAAAGTTCATTGCCGTACCGTACTGGTACTAATATATCATTCAGAAATAAAGAATTGAAGACGTTGATTAAGTTTTCATCCAAAAACCATGAAAAAATGTGTAAAATCGATGCATGGCGTAGCCGTTGGGTACAATTGATCGATCCCAAGCTTGTGCCTGAAAACATTTTTATACTTACAGTTGCTGAATCGAGATTAGATTATTTTTTGTTATGTACATCCAGTCACAATAATGCTAGTTTGTTGTATTTGCAACGTGTGTTTTTTAGTAGATTGTACGATATTTTAATCTTTCATCATAATTCGCTGTGCGAAAATTACAGGGTTCCATGTCCATTTGTTTGGTAATAGTGTACTTTTGTATTGTACTTTACAGGGTTCTGTGTCCAATTCTCTTGTAACGCACAATCACGATCTGACCTACATCACCACCAATCAAATGTAAATTACAATATTATAGGTTCCATGTCCACGGAGAGCAACATTGGTCGCCAAATTGAAAGTCACCAAAGACCTTAAAAATTAACTAACGCTGCCAAAACTCTGTAAAAATAATATTGGATTACAAGGTTCCTCGTCCAATCGACAGTAAACATGAAACATGGCGTGCCGCCATTGTTTATTGGAAAAGTAACCTTGTAATCTGCATAGGTTAACAAAAGATTGTCAATTTTATAGATTTTAAACTGGTTTTTTAGCTTCTAAACGCCTTTCAAGCAGTTTCAATGTATTATTAACCAAATTGATAAAATCACCAAAGACCTTTAAAAATTAACTAACGCTGCCAAAACTCTGTCAAAATTAATTAAATCGAATGCGCAATGACCTAGAAAACTTATGAAAGTTAAGTTTTCAATTCCTGAACAATTTCAGAAATTGGACTCGGAACCCTGTAATTTTTGAACCGCGATATCTGTTATAACAGGATAAAGCATTCGTTAGTATGGTAAAAGGAATCTTTTATTAATCTCGATCTGCATTAACTTAGACTGTAGTAATTGCTGCCTTTAATCTGACAACGTTATAAGTTATAGCTTTGTTGATCAGTTTGAAGAAGTGCGCATCACCTGGCTTAAACTATTCATTTATAAAAGCGCTTCTAAACAATACTAAATCATTTCGTAACGATAATTGATATTTTCTCTCTCACTTAATATCGGGGTTTTCAATTTTATTAGCAAATTAAGACAGTTAGCTTTTTTTGTGATATTGTCGTTGATTGTGACTATCGAGTCGATTTCTGTGATATTGGTAATGTGATCATTGACGATTCTGTGATGTATAAATCATACATTTTGTTCTAATTGATGTTTATAAAGCAACATATGGGTTAAAGGAATACGCCAATTACATCTCATTCATACTAACGGTTGATATACACAACGTTTAAATTCAAAATATAAATTAAACTTATTCCGCAATATTAGCGACATTTTGTTCGTTTCGTATTTTGCCACAATAAGGTAATTGTCAATCAAACATATCGTTCATTGAAAATGATCACAAAAACGCGCACATTTAGCAAGACATGGATATATTTTAAACGCTGCTTAACGTCATTTTTAAGAACTTATTAGGCTAAATAAGCCCAGTGCTTTAATTTCTGTTCTACAAATACGATTACACGAACGTGCCACAGAATGTAGAAAATTAAATAGATGCTAATTGATCAATTCGTAATTACAACACTACGAATCCTTTTGGTGCGGTGTTCGTGCGCGCAACTCAAAGCACTACGGTATAATTCTTTTTCACTGATCGGCACAATAAGATAGAACTTGCGAGTGTACACGCTAAAAGTGAATTTACAATATACACAGTCTGATTCTTAACGGCTAGGGGCTGTCGTGACACTGGACAAAAACCCAGAAAGTGCATTCGAACTTTCGCCCGCATTGAACGTACATCGCTCGTAATTAGATATACCATAATGCAAGCCACAAGGCAAATTGACACGGTACAGAACACATTTAAAGTTGACTTTACACAATATGATATCATACAATGCGTGATGCAAAATATCATTTGCGATATAAACAACAATTGCAGTCTATTTCATCTTTAGCATAATTTAGCAATATATTAATATTATCGTAACAACCGGTAGCTTCTGGATGCAAAATTGAAATTCCCCAAACACTTTTTGAAATTAATGAAAGCGGTGACTACCGGTAGCTACCTGATGCAAAATTGAAATTCCCTAAACCCTTTTTGAAATTATTGAAGGCAACCGATCTTTACGGAACCCTTGCAATTCACGAAACCCTTTCGAAATAAATGATGGAATCACAGCCTAATCTCATAATACTAGCTAAATACAAAATTTGAACAACCAGGAAACCAATTTATAATTGGAAAAAAATTGGCAGGATAACTATTGTGGCCCAATGGAACATTAAAGACTAAGGACAGTGTGAGAGATGAATGTTGGCGCATCTGATGCACCCTAACCAACATTTGCAAGACGTACCAGCAAATGCCGACATATCTTTATTTTAAACTTCATACCGTCACTTACTACAGTCCAAATGATACCGTTCTGCGTATGGCAATCGTCTTAAGAAATATCAGTCTTAGGAAAAAATGAAGTGAAATCTTTAAAATTATTCGTGAATGGGCCCCAGAGGGTTGGTATTATATGAGATTCCGTTATACGTTGAACGTCTCCTTTTTCAAAGCCTGCTGTTGAAAATAACTGAACATGCCCTATCTGAAATCCACATATAATTCTTCCCCACTTCCAAAATCAAGAATAACGTTTTCTAACCAGAAGTGTGAAACTTTTAGGCCCAGTTGCTCAATCGAGAGTTATTTGGTTTTAAATTGTCACAGAACAAAAATGACGTCATGATCCAATCAAATTAGATCGGAGATAGGAGATATTCAAATAACTCGCCAGTATTGGAGAGTAATTCAAATAATCCTGGATCATTCAAATAACTCTCTATTGAACAACTACGCCCTAGAGGTGGCTTGTTGTATTTTAAAATTGAAAAAAAATTACATTCAACTAAGTTATTGAGGCAATTTTCGCCATTTATTAACTTCAGTCCATTGCTACCTAACTCAATTTGCTGAGTCCAGACGCAGTTCTAACAAAATTAACAGTTAGCATTACAGTCTTTCGATGTGTAAGATGACCAAAGTTCATATCATAGGAATTGCATCGAGCATCGATGATTGTAGTAACATAATTTCAAATAGCGTTTCTGATATCTATCATACTTCAAATATAAGCCCGTTTCTAATATAGCCAAAAAACCTAATTCAATGAAAAAATAGTAAAATATTTATAGTTAGATACTAAGGCCTAGACAAAGACCTTAACAACCGCCTAATCAGAATGCGCTTAAAATCAGAATGCAAATAAAGTCGTCGCCATTAAACCGCTCCGCTTTCATAAATAACTCGAGGACAAAAAATGCATCAAATTGGTCTAGTTAGCCGACTTCTGCTCTCGCAATCAGCGGACGTGTGGGCGGCAGCGATGACGTCATCGCCACGTCATACGTCAAGAGCGCGCGGGGAGGCGTACCGCGCAGGTAAACAACGCGATACGTGCGCGTCTCCTGCCCCTCCGACGCTCAGCGGCACGCCGTTCTGGGGCGAGAGTAGGTCCCGCGCCGAATAGCTGTACTCTAACCTGGCGACAACAAGAAAATAAAGATTTAGAAACCAAATAATGCTAAAAATAATACCGGGTGAGGGTTTAACTTCGCTCCTGCCGACTAAGGCAAAAGAGAACACAGATTCTCTAGTAAATGTCAACTTTTCTTGCATATGCAATTTTTTCTTGTGGATGTCAACTTTCTTGTGAAAGCAAATTTTCTTGCAGATGTAAACTTTAGTTCTGGATTTAAACTTATTTGTGGCTCTGAACTTTTCTTATCGATGCAATATTTTCTTGTGGATGTGAACTTTTAACTTTACTTGGGAATAAAGCTCTTCCTGTGGATGCAATTTTTTCTTGCGCAGGCGATTTTTTCTTATAGACACGATTTTTTCTCGTGAATACAATTTTTGCTTGTGGCTGTAAACTTTTCTTGTGCATGCGATTTTTTCTTGTGGATGCAGTGGGGAACTTTCCACTGGTAGTAGCAAGTCGACGACGGGAAGGAAATACGTGATAATAATTATGTTCTGTCAGCCCTCCCCCCGATCACAAGCTTTTCCCGGGAGGGAAAAGTGTGCCCACCCTAATTTGAGGGTTAAACAATATGTGCGTTTTGTATATATATGTATGTATATATATGTGTATGTATATGTATATATGTGCGCAATATGTACTTTTAGGGTCACATAGCATGTGCCCACCCTACTTTTTTGGGTCACGCGACGCCACTGTGCGCAAACGTATAAATTTGACCTAAGTCACTAACATTTTTTGGACCACTAATGGATACACAGAGCGAAAGTTGTTACCCAATCAATTATTCAGATGAGCAACGAGTTGCTGCTTCTATTATGATGTTACTGAGGATGTGATATCAGAATAAGACACCAGTGACACGCTATGACAGTGTTACGTATGATACTTACTGACAAGTCCTGCACCAGTCAGGTCGACGATCGAGACCATATCTTGATCGACATCTTCCACTGTTCGGACAGTCTAACAAAACAGTCAAAAAGAGATTCAATTCAAGATCAATTAATATTTTGTCACCACTATTACAACATTCTATCAGCCCGGACTGCTCTGCCATTAAATTAGTTCAGAACAATTAAAATATACTAACTTTCTAAAATGAAAATAACGCAACATCAAAATATAATTTGTAAAATTGACCAACCCCTTTCATCGACATTCCGTCCGTCTCTCTGATGCTCCCCGCCGGTATCCCCACCACCCCCGCTCCCCCCGCTCCCCCCGCCGCTCCCTCCCCCCGCGCTCCCCCCCACCATCCCTGTCCCTGGCCCCCCGACGAGCTGCGGGGAGGCCCGAAGTATCGACCCCCCCCCTCCCCCTCCCACGGGGGTCGTCGTCTCCCTCTTCCGCTTCTTCTTCTTGGTGTGTGTGGCGTAGTTGTCACGTGCACTCCAGCCGGGGTAGAGCTGGAGGTGGAGCTCCTTCTCCTTGCGCGCCATGTCGTAGTACTTCTGCTGCTCCGCACGGTCCAGCGCATGCCACTGCAAGACAGGATAGCATTAATAGATCTATAGCCATTGATGCCACTGCAAGACAGGATAGCCGCGTGGATCTTTATCTAGCCACTGGTACCACTGCAAGATAAGATATGACTGATCTTTATCTAGCCATTGATATCATTGCAAGAAAGGATAGGATCATATCATTATCTGATATCTAGCCACTGCAAGACAGGAAAGGATTGAGCTTATGCCTAGGATGAAGTTACTTTTTCACAGACAATCTGGCGATTGAACAAACTCAAGGTCTACATGCAATGGTGCAGTGGCTAGATCCGCGCTGCTATCCTGTCTTGCAATATCACTATAAGATACAAAATTCAGATAAATCCATATCAAATTTTATGACAAAAATCACAGCATCTTTCATTCAAAAACACTCTATGTCAGTCCATGAACAGTTCACATTTGTATTAAATGATACACATATACCAATGAGCTTTTAGTATTTCTAGCACAAAGCAATCAACGTGTTTATAAAACAGTCAGGTGAAGAATCCTGTCAGCGCCAGAATATCTGCCAACGTGCAAAAAATCCATTAGTTGATGCCATGATCGATGAGTAGACCCCGCGCGCCTCGGGGGTTCTACAAGCCACCGCTGCTTGGCCCCATGCTGCTGAATGATCAGGCCCCCCAGGGTTAAAATATTTACTTCGCCACTCTCTTATCCAGTAGTTCAATGCAGGATGATTTTAATCTCACAGACCAAAGCAGATTTTGACTTTTAATCAATCATTTTGCAAGAAACTCCAAAAAACAAGGTCAAGTCTTGATCAATCGGATTTCAAGAAACCCATACAAACAAAACTCATATACATTTTGACTGAATTACATTAAAATAATTTTTACCTCAACTTGTAGATAATGGTTAAGATCTTGTTCTTTTAACACTGACTTCAATAACTGGCTATTGGTTATTAAAAACACCATTTAATTACAATGGGAACAGCGAACTTACTAAATATAGAATTCCCTTAAATAATTAATATCATATAAAACTAAATTTATTTAGCCATAAACTATGAAGCGTCACACTTGTCACCGCCCAGTATCAGTACTGCTATATGGATCGAACTTTGTGAACTAAACTATTCCACCATATATGATATTTTATTACCCAATGCCTGGCAATATAAATGACTACGATAAAACACCACTGACACTCTCAAATGTAGAAAACGCTTTAAATACCATCCACCTCCCCAAAGTCTCAAATGTCATATATTCCAAATCCCTGATATACCTCTGACGCCTCCTATTCCTAATCCGCTCAAGTCTACCTAGTTGGCGTTAAAATTCACGCCACAAGGGTCTTAAACACACCCCTAGGATGAAGCCACTGTCTCACCAAGCACGCCAGCTTATCAATCTCCTCACGAGTCTTACGACGGCTTAGGTCGAGCGAACCGGAACCACTGTAATTGCCGCTTGGAAATTTAACTGGAAAACGCGACATGGAAAAGCTGAGAGCGTCGTGTTAGTGAATCCCGGCGGTAGGATGAACCGCGAGTAAGTTATTAGGTTGTTAATAAAGAGCGGGCTATTAGGAGAGAGTTGTGCTGGTATTTCGATTTGGGCAGGGAATTATCGGCAGGTAAAACTGCTATAGTGAATCACTGTGAAATGGTGCGTTTTAAGACTTAATGATGTTCTGCGGCGCTAAACGGTTTCTCGGGAACCAATAAATTGACAGTTTCTGAATAAAATGAACAAAATATTATCTAAGACAGCCGCAGTAAAAAGCATTTATATTTTGCATCGATGGAATAAAGCAATGCATCAGTATATTGGGCTAGGCTAAGCCTGCTACGGCATACCGCTATCGCGGATTGCAATAGTGCACAAATTTTACTGAAAGTCATTACTGAATCATTTACTTAGTCATTTTACGTCTTTCGGTAAATTTCTTAACTTCAGCAGCTGTCATTTGATAACATCTTATTCACATAACATGAATCTTCAAAACAAAGCTAATAGTGTAGCGCTACAGTGCACCCTGATGTGACATTCACTCAAGAAAAATTCTCACAAATTCTCTTCAGGATGATCGCCTCCGAAGATAGTTCACATTCAGTCAGACCACTAAGATTTACAAAATAATTTCTGTACACGCCTGTACTTTGGAGTTTGATCTTTAATCACAAGTCACACCCAAGTCAAAATCTCAAGCTGCGCCCACGCTATAAACGTGTATAAAATGACTAGCAGTATTGCCATAAACTTGACGCCATATCTTTGACCCGCATCGTTTCACATTGATCGAGTCGCCCAATAAAACGGACGACGACGTCGGAACACGGTAAAATCACGGCAGCGGTGAAAATCAAGACGCATCAGATCGTGCAAAAATACCTATGGGATCGATATATAGCGGCGTGTAGTGCGAGCCATATTCCCGAAACGGTGCGCTATCAGCGTTCGTAGTTCGTATAAAGGGTGCGGGCTCCCCCCCCCCTCTCCCGCACCAAAAGCTTATAATTCCCCCAAAAGTACGAGAGAAGGTAAACAATCTGTCTCTAAGTTTTAAAATCCCCATCCAAACTTGAAAGGAAGGGAGAAAACTATTTAGCAAAACTCTGTCATCTTTGCCTAATAAAAACGATGCCCAGACGAAAAATTTGCCCCTAAATACGTTCCCCAAAACGAAAATGCACCCACAAAAACGTCCCTGAAAAGCAATTCAGTACCACCACCCACCCTATCCCGTGCTCGTCAATTTATTTTCGGAAAAAATATATCCGGTGAGAAAAATGCCCCCCCCCTGTATTAGGACAAAGTGGGGCCGTCGCCCCTAGAAGAATTTCTTAGCACGGTGCATTATTGACCAGACCTCTCCAACTAATCACCGCGACGCCGGGTCGCATCACAACTCAAATAGTATTCATGCGCCGCGCTTGTCACGCCCTGCTAAAGAAGTCCGCGCCGGGGACTTCTTTTATCTCCCGTGCTCAAGAAAGGAAGGAGGAGGGTGGAAAGCAAATGGAAAACGTGTACCACTACCGGAACGCTCTTACATCGAGCGTGTCGCATATATACTTGCCAGTGCTACCACTTTTTATGCACATGTTTACCTCCCAGCAGTTAGCGCCGCTGACCAGGTATTTCTATACATGTTTGTTGAGATACTGAAGAGAGAAAAGTTATTTTAGTGATAAGTCATTAAAAAAAATTAATGTAGTAGCCTATACATTTTCAGAAAATTTCATTAAAATGTCAAATTTCAAGGTACAAGTATAAGTCTACTAGAAACGTCATAAAATAGAGTAACAAAGCTTTCACTGATTCATAGTTGCTGAGTCTCTCTAAAGAACCTCTATATCATGATTCAATACTATCTTTATTCAAAATAAAAATGGAACAGAAAATTTAACAAAAGAACAAGAAAACACGGCGGAAAAATTTAGCAGAAACAGCTCTCTTTAAATAGTACTCGCTGACAAACCAGCTTATGTTACACAGAGTAGCACTGCGGCTAGCAGCTATTACATTAGCCAAGACCTTCAGCTAATTAAATAGCCTACTAGCCGCCGGCAAAATCTTAAAAAGCTCATCAAAGAATAGGAATTCAATTTCTTGTTTTGCTACTCGAATGGAGCTCCCTCTATTCGTCACCTTGCTCATCCATCCACAGTCCTTTTTGACTGCATCGCTGCTCATTCTTTCATTCATGAATACCCCCTACTTCCCTTCCCTTTCATTCTCTTCTGTAGCTCACTGATATATACGCAACACGCAGCATTTAGAACCTAAACCTGAGCCTTAACCCTAAATCTATTAAAAATGCTAACCCAATCCTAACAAACACCTAACCTCTAGTCCTCAATCCTAACCCTACAACTGCTGTAAAGCCACGATTTCTGAAGATGCCGCTCGATTCCTTATATCGCGCATTAGATTTTGTAGACGGTATAGCTGCAAGTCTTCACTCCCTCTTCTACTTCTACCCATCCCCGCCCACTTTCTCCCCTCAGCCCCCCGCCTCCCCTCCCCAGCCCTCCCCCCCTTCCTCTCGTCACGCCGCTCACAAAGGTGGCCTGCAGGTGCTCGTGACGCTCAGGAAATATGGAACATTTCCGATGTGCAAAGAAATTTCCCGCTGCCGCCGCTACCTCCGTCACAGGGTGGCATTTGACTGCGGGGAGGGGTGGTGGGAGTCGATGCGCTCTAAGGGTTGAACAATAGGCTTGAATACTGGTTGAACAAGGTTGTGAGTTTAAAAATTGACTCCCCTACAATAGGTGCGCGCATTGTGGTGAACTGAAGAGATGGGATTCGATCTCAGAAAATGTGTGTGAAACGTTTTTGCTAAATATGAGATTTTTGGGTGTAGTTCAGAATAAATAATAAAATAATAGATCTCATCTCCATCTAATTAACATAACCCCTCAATTTTTGAGGGAGGCATGAACTCTCCTATAGTTTAAAGATTGGTCTTCATAACTTCAAGAAAAGTCTTCTTCCTACCGCTGGCGATATTCATCTGAAAGAAAAGTGCAAACTGAAGCAAAACCTCAACCTCCCCCTTCCCGTTAATTTTTTGCCAAAGCCACCCTGCTCCTTCGCCAGCTACCGACGCCCCTGCTCGCCCCCCGCTCGGGCGAGGTCGGCTTAAGAAAGGGGAGAGATGTGAGGGCTGAAAATGAACGCTCAAGTAATTGCACGGAACAATGAGGCACGTCATTTCCCTTTCAGTCGAAAGGCGGCGACAGTGAAAGCAGCGCGCCCACTGATGAAGCAGCAGCAGCAGCAGCAGCAGTATCAGCAGCAGCAGCAGCAGAAGAAGAAGAAAAAGAAAAAGAGGAAGTAAAAGCTGTAGCGGTTATTTGCCGCAGCAGCGCAGCCGAAATAATCTGAGGCTCTGAGTATCGAGGTAAATGATGAATACTGCAAAAGTTCAATAATTAATTTCGTAATTCTTAAATGGTTCACGAATTCTTGAATAATGTATACCAGGTCGCGACTGTAATGTGTTTGAACTGTTTTGTTAACTGTGCGCTCGTATCTGGTGAATTTATAATCACAAAAAATCCAAAAATTACATTGTGACTAACGAACAATAGTAAGCCCGATTGGGAATTTGAATTATAAACTAAGGTCACGCTTCGACTCGATCGGTCAATCAAACCGGTTTCCGTACTCAAATCATTGGCTGAATTAAGCACAATTTCATTCGTTTTTACCACGAGCATAAAGTACGTATGAAAAAATAACCACACAAAGTGCAAGCAAAGTATACACCCATTACAGCCGGTGTGCATCAAATATTCAGTATGTTCTAGAATCTAGATCACGTTTGTGAGTAAGGTCCGTAAAGACTTGCAAAATTTTCTCATCTTAAATAACCAGAAAGTCCTGATTTAACTGCAATAATTTTAAGATTGCATTCCAACCAAAAACATTTTCAGTAGGCTATCGATTAGACAGGTAAGAAATGACAGAATTTAATAGAGACGCCGCGATGTAGAGAGGTTTGATAATAACATACAGGCCACTTTGAATTTGTGATCAAGCAACGAAAAATCTAATGAAGCCAATGAGTGACTCAGAAAGGGCATCAACAGAGGCATAGGCCTACTCATTTTCATCATTAACGGAAAGCTAGACGAAGCAGCTGCAGCAAATGTTACAGCAGCAGCAGCAGCACCAACAGCAGCAGCAACAGCAGCAGCAGCAGCAGCAGGAGAAAAGGCATGCTCGCTAACGGCAGCCAAACAAATTCTAATTCAACCATGCATCTAATTCATCATCCGGCCAATATTGCATATATCAGATTCTTGTAATTCCTTCTAAGCCTTCAGATCCCAATATCAAAGTAGAAATGGCAATCTTCTAACACACCCTTACTGCGCGTACGCGCATATTCTCCTCAGACGCAAGAGCTATGCCGTTATTAATGCTTCGAGTCTAAAAGTCTGCATATCAGCGAGGATGCCTAGATAACGCATACAAAAAAACTCAGCGTTCTTCTTCTATGCAGCATAATTATACTAGCCGACACTAGTTGGTATATATTTTGTAGTTACGCCGTAACTTAGCAAACTGTGTTGTATAATCTGCCTCATTGCAAAACGATTCCACTTAACTCAGCACGAATTTCAAATATTTTAAAGCCAATTTCAAAACCATGTCATTTATTTTAATTAGGTTAGTCCGTTAAAGATTATCGTTAATAAATTTGTACATCTATGTAACCTTGCATAAAATAGAACAAAGCAAATTAATGTATGCTAACACCTCGCTGGCAGCGCAGTATGATCACTAGCTGCTTGCCACCCAATAGACAATGAAGGTTCAATTTCTCTATTATAGAAATTTATTAATTTCTCATTCGGGTACAGATACCTGGTACCTGGGTGATACTAGAAAACTTGAGTGATGTCTATAACATACACAAATAAAAACACAAAATGTTCCCGCTTCATAAATTAAGACATAACATCTAAATTACATTTACAGATGTATTCCCTCCCATAACGTGCTTTCAATTACTGCGCTACTGTACACTTTCAAATTATATACAGCAATTAAGCGGTCCATGTATTTAAAAATCAACGCCGCCACTCGGACACATCACCCTATCAAATCCCAAAACATAAACCTATTATAGGGCAAAACTCAATTAGCGCAGACAGGATTTCACTCCACACAGAAAGCACACAATAGACATTGCCTATCGAAGGCCGAGTCGCCTCGATGATAAAAAGAAGCGAAACGCTGTTGGCCAGATTAAAGGCACGGGTGGAAACATTGCGTAGATCAAAGCTTCCACGTCCTTTGACTGGGCGCCAGGAAATACCGACAGTGCAAGATCCAGATTAGCCCGGAATGGATGGAGACTGGAGAGAAACACAGGGTCAGCGTCTGCAAGAGTTAGCTTCTCTTTCCACTATGCATATTTTGCATGCAATTTTACATGAAATTTTGTATGCAACCGTGTTAAGGTTAGTTTTCATGCATGCAACTGTGACAAACAAAGATTTGTGAATACATTATTTATTGCACAGCTCTAATTAGTACTACAAAGTTGACAACCGTTGTCATTTACTAAAATTAGATGCATTAAAACGCTGATCTCAATTTTCATAACTGGGTTGCATGCAAAATTGCATGAAACCCAGCTAAGGACATATTACATTGCAATTTTCTTAACATGGTTGCATGCAAAATTGCATGCAAAATTGCATCCAAAATATGCATGGTTGAAAGAGAGGCTTACTCTCTTTCAGAAGGATGGAAAACGATGCAACCACTGCATGATGGAAAAGAAGCAGATCTAGATGAGTTTTTAAATCAAACGTTATCTTAATTTGAGGTCATGACGTCATCATGACGTCATCTCACCCCATCGCCTCGCTGGGATCTTATCTAACATTTATTTCACGCGACGTGATTGGGTGCCGAGATCTAAATCTAGGGTCGAGATTTTTTCATGACAGAAATAATATAAAAATAACGTCCTCGCAAGATGATTAAAAAACCGGATTACAATAAAAGAAATATACCACACAAATGGAGATGAGAAAAGTATCGCTGGCTTTTATTGTAGATTCAGAGGAAATGCATCGGAATTAAGCAACTAATTAGTACTACTGGGTTAACAGTTCCACTGAAATCTCTAGTCGATCCACATTACTTCAATACTACTATCCATTTCCACTTTCCAGCTCATTCCATGGCGCCATACTCCTCCAGGACCGAGAGAACTGAAGAGATAGACAGAAAGAAGGGGGAAGGAGAGAGCCTACACCCCTCCCCCCAGTGCCACCGGCGAGATCAAAGCGGCCGCACGGCCACTGATTGAGTGACTGGGCGAGCGGCCCGCCCGGTTCCCCCGGCCCGCCAGGCGGCCCGAGGAGGGCCCGCCGCCGCGTAGTAATTAAATCATTGATGTCTGGTGGCACGACTCTCAGCAACACCGCTGGGAATGGCACCGACGATTTGCAGAGGACCGAGATATTGACTCTGCATTCTAGCAGCCTGGTTCTCAGTAGTGGACCTATTTACTTCACTGTACATGTATCAGTCAGTGTCTGGTCACAAGCGCAGATAAAACCTCAAACCTCAAACTAAAAAAAAAACGGTATGCGGTTTGGTGCGCTGCTGGCCAGCGCGCTGCTGCCCAGACAGTCTAGTATCAAATTATCCGCATGCGGCAAAAATTACATTGAATTCAAAACTTCTTTTCAAAATTTGAAACATTGGGGTTTTCTTCAAGCCCACTTTTGAAAGAAATGCGCAAGATAAATTTTCTAGACAATCAACAAATTGTTTGAAAAATCATGGCATGTACTGCCGAGCATATTCTAAATTTTTCCCCTCAACATTATATTATGTTCCAGCAGGTAAAATTCACTTAAACTGCAGTTTACGCAGCAGATTCAATTTTTGAGAGCGCGCCGGAAGAAGTGAGAATGAAGCTGAGGGTTAGAGCGTAATGAGGCGAGAGGGGAAGAGGGGTCGTCGAACTGTCAGGCTCTGCAGCTAGGGAAGCACCCAGTAATGAGGTCCCGAGGGGTGGTAGGGGAAATTGAAACCTGTGGGGCCAATCTTGGATGATTTTTAATGGGAGGAGGCGATAATTACTTGGTTGGCACCAAAATAAATTGAAAACGTTTTAAAACATCAATTTTGAAAAGACTCCAAAAACTGCGTACCAAAAGTCAAAACTTAAGATGACGTCCAAATTAGCTCACATTAGATACATCATCCAATACTTAATTAATATTATTCTGAAACCTATATTTTAAATATCAAACTGCGCCAACCTATTACCTGCAATGGTATATTTTAGGAGATTTAAAACTGCACAAATCGTCATCACATGTGCACTTAAATATGTCCCGCCTTTAACTTCCATTCAAACCGGTGGCTGATGCTGACTTTTATCTTGGGGGGGCGATTGCTCTCTTTTCTCACAAAATTAGCACTAAAACTAAGAAAAAATCTCATAGCCATCGTCGCAAGGAGTAAAATTTAGAAAAATCCTTCTGAGGGGACGATTGCCCCCATCATCCCCTCCCCCCATAGAGCCGCCACTGATTCAAATCCTCTGTTAATTCGCAGCCAAGTGAAATACCTCCCCCCTCCTCTGGTTTTTCTAAATGCCACCTGTCTGGTGCCCATGACGAGTGGAGGTCCCCGATGACCTCTTTCGACGCCAAAACGCATTACAAGTCCAATATTTTTATTTTTATTTTTATTAGTCTCACCTTGCGGCCCAGTATCTGATTAATAGCGGCGGACTCCTTGAGCGTGCACTCCTCAATCACCCTCTGCCGCATCTCCTTCATGAACAACATGTACGCGTTTAGAGGCTTCTTTACGTATGGTCGCCTCTTTTCCGCCATCCCCCCGCCGTCCATCCCCATTGCATACCCCCCGGCGACCATCCGACATCGTCCCGAAGACGCAAGCTGGCCCCCGGAGAAAATCTTCGGCCCGCCCTGAGAACCATTCGCCCCGAAAGGGCCGCGAAAACTCGCAGCCCCACCCGGTGACGGAACTCGCCCGGAGCCGCAAAGCCGCGGGTCCCTGAAAGCGAACGCGGCGTCTAAACAGCAAGTTCTACGAGAGCTAGAGACAGAAACTTATCTTACCCGCCGGCCGAGGATCTGATTGATGGCCGCGGACTCCTTGAGCGTGCACTCCTCAATGACCGACTGTCGCATCTCCTTCATGAAGATCATGAACGCGTTGAGCGGCTTCTTGATGTGCGACGTTTTGTGCGGCGGCGGCGACGCCTGGCGGCGGTGGTGCGACATTGCGCCAAAGCGATCGGGGGGGAGTTGGTAGCGGTGGTGGTTGTGAAAGGGGTGGTAGTCGTTGCCCCCGCCGCCGCCGATACCGGGGGGCAGTCTCCTGAAATGATCAAGGTTGATCCAGGGTGTAACTTTATGTGGGATCGATAGGAGGATTACGGGCAGGTCTTCGTCAAAAATTATTTTTTCAAAAATTGTTTTGTTCTAGAATGTTGAGGTTTATGTAAATGGTTATGTTTTCAAGGAATGAGGCAAAATGCCAGTGATACTGCATTTATCCACTGATAGAAAAAGTATAATTTCGCTACATGACAAATTTAAAAGTTGTCAGAAAAAATCCTTGAAAAACATTAATGGATACTTTTTTGTATGACTTCGTAACTTTTCGTTCGAACTTTGAAATAATTTATGGAAACATTTGTTTAAAGGAGAGGCACCTTTTTCACATACAAAAAAGCGCAACGTTGGCTTAATTTGCACAATTTTTAAATGATAAAAATCTCATCTTCTGAATCATGGATCAACCAAGATCGATGTAGACTGCCTAACATTATGCATTTGCGCATTTTGAGTAACTTTAAAAAAGCCAAAGCTTACAGTCTGATGGATTGCAAACTAATTTAATTAGTAAATCAATCAAAAATGCAGGTAAATGACCAATGATACAACAGACAAACCAATTTTACACATGAATGTCATAGTCGAGTGTCATAGTTTTCAAGATGTGGGGAGTCATTCGGCTACCTGTCAAGTGTCATAGTTGTCAAGATCTAGGCAAGGCATGGATACCGGTCGAGTGTCATAGTTGTCAAGTGGTGGGCAAGGCATTCGGCTACCGGTCGAGTGTCATAGTTCTCACAAGGGGGGCAAGGCATTTGGCTACTCATGGAGTCGAGCAGAATGCCTTGCCTACCTCCTGACAGCTATGCCAACTCCTACAACTAATTTCACCTTAAAAATGAGTCCAAATTTTGTTTTTTTTTGTTTTTTCATTTTTTAGGGCCGCGCGTAGTAACAAATACCATTACAGTCCGATTCTGTGCAAGAGAGCCGCCACATAACCGCTCCCCCTTCTTTAGTCGCCTTTTACGATTCGCCCGGAAAGCTCTGGGATGCGAGCCAATTCTTTGTTCCCCGGCTTGCAGGGGATCATAAATTATGAAATAATGCAACTACTTCATGCTAGCCTGGGTGAACTATCCTTGGGGTACAGCCAGCGGGTTGACAGCTCACCTGAAATATGCTTTTAACAGTCCGGCTCGGTTACTCAATCGAGAGTTATTTGGTCTTAAATAGACACAGAACAAAAATGACGTCACGACCCAATCAGATCGTGCAAATTAGATCCGAGATTATTCGAGAGTTATTCAAATAATCCTGGATCATTCAAATAATCCTGGATCATTCAAATAACTCTCTACGGAACAACTAGGAACATATGTTTCATTTTTTATGTTTCAGTATCTTGTTGTGACATGTTTATAAAACATGTTTATACTTGAAACATGTGACATGTTTCTTGTGGATTTATGACCTGCAATAAAATGTTTTTATACATAAAAAGAAAAAAATACTAAGGCCTAGCTGTCCAATAGAGAGTTATTTGAATGATCCACGATTATTTGAATAACTCTTCACTATTGATGAGCTATTTGAATGATCTGGATCTAATTTGCACGATCTGATTGGATCGTGACGTCATTTTTGTTCTGTGGCAATTTGAACCAAATAACTCTCGCTTGAGCAACTGGGCCCAATAGTAATTTATTCGTCGATCATTGTTGATCCAGTTACCTGCAGTTCTCGAGGGACTCTGAGAGGGGAGAAATCTCCTGCTTGATTCCCGCCGATATCACCGCGGGGTGGCCGAACCCCGGGTAGGGAAAACCGGGGTGCGGGGGCAGGATCCCGGACGGACCAAACCAGGCGAGGGGGGAGCCCCCGAGGTGCGGGGGCGGGGGATAGGGAGACGGGCAGAAAGCGGCGGAGGGACTGCTCCGGGCCAGCATGTCAAATCTAAAATTGAAAATTTATAAATTGAGAACATTTTTAATTATAAAAAAATAAACATTTAAATATTATTAGTATTTCATGAACTTGCGGAGTCTTCTATGATCCCAACATTGTTCAACTTTAATTTTGAAAATTAAACACTGAACTATTTTCACAATTGATGACCTTATAAAAATTTTATTATAAATAACACCGTCATTTAGTATATAGCATATACAAAATTTTGTCGATTCCAAACGCTGAGATCTGTAGCAATTGACAGTTTTCACGAGATAATAATTCTCGTATATATTCGTATCGCTTATCAGCATAGGCGTATCAGCATCGGGATCAAATTATTGCCTCCATAGGCTTATTTCGAAAACCGCCATGACGGTATTCATCCCGGTGTGACGTCACGTGAAACTCTAGAATTGGACCTATGCGACTCACTAAACGGCGCGCTTTGCATACGAACTTAAATAAACCAAACTCCGCCGCCTGTCCCGTTAATCCAACGATCCTATGCGACTATACCACCGCGCGTCGATTCGTTTCTTGGCCCTCTCCGTCCCGCCCGACCGGATGCGTTGTCAGCCCCGATACCGGCCCCCACGTGACCATCAATTCAGTTCCGCCCGACCGGCCCTCTGATGTCTCCGACCGCCCGACGCCGGGCCCGATACCGTGTCCGCAATGAGTCCCTGACGACCCGCGCTGAGCTGCGCTGCCGCGCGGTATATATCGGCGCGTCCGTTGTAGTGGTGGATCCATGGGAGGGGGTGAGGGAAAATGGGGTGATTGCCCCACACTGTTATCTCTGTTGCCCTCCACTGTTTATCTTTGAATTTAGGCCGTAGTGATCATGGCGATGAGATTCTATTCTTAATTTTACCCCCAATTTCAGGGAAAAAAAGAGCAATTTGCATTTGACGGTGGTAAGATTGAGGGGGGTGGTGATGGTGGGCCTTAAGTGGGTTAAGGAAGTCAAATATACCTCATTCAGTAAGAAGATAAACCTAGTAAGTCAGAAAATAAAAAGTGGAAGTCAGCGGCTTCAATTATTCTGCCTAACCGTTTAAAGGATGGTTTTTAAAATGTGTTTTTTTCAACAACATTAACTCACACACGATACTGAATTCTCAAAATGGGGCATTTCATGCCCCAAAAGCTGTGCGTCTTAAAAATCGTCTTAAATCGCTCTCAAATTGCATATATTACATAACCACACACGCAACCCAAGCACCTGCAATCCTACTGAACAAACAAATTAAAGAATCTTCACCAACGACTTCCATCATATTTTTATTCATATCCATCCCACTCTCTCGGTGTAAAGCTCTTGAGGGTCCCCTTCTAAATTACCGCACGAAGACGCTCGAGCCCTAGTCCGCCGCTCTGCTCCAGCGGTCAGAGATTATTGGATGATCGAGCGTAGGTGGCAGACCGAGTGGGTTAGCAGCGATTAGACGTCATCCAGCGGGATCAGTGCGGACTGAGGAGAGGATTACACGACGTCCACTACTGGGATGTAGCCAAGTGGCAGAGCGGCATGAAATCTTCAGCCATCTAGCGAGGATAAATCACGCGGCCAAGCCGGCGGAACCAAACCGTGCAATGTGAGCTGAGCCGTCAATGGCGCTATCACCGGATGTCGTGTCAATCGATAAAGAACGGACGATGAGTTTTGTTTTGGGAGAAAAAAAGCGAAATCGAACGCGATCGGTTGAACGATTTTAGTATCGTATTAGTGCTAAAAAAGGCTTTCAAATAAATATAGCGGATAAACGAAACGGGGATCCGAAGCATCATCACGAGTGCGATTAATGGGAAGAAGCAGTGTTTAAAACGTACAGCATTAAATCACTCTTCAATTCTCTGAATGTCGTCTAGATGTTTTCATATACATGTACCCCAACAAGTCGGGGAACTAAGAAATCGATTGCAGCCCAGAGTTCGGCGAGTCGTAAAAGGCGACTAAGGAAGGGTGAAACGGTGCGTGGCCCAACGGATTTCTGTTGCGCGTGGCCGCACTGCAACAGTCGTCGTTATAACACACGGTCCCATATGCACCCAAAGGCATCACATACGCGTTGATCGTTAGATTTCTCAAACTCACATCTTGTTGCAAATTCTCATTGTTTCTTAATGTTTCTGATCAAATATGTCTTGATCACAAGATGCGCTAAATGGATTCAGTAGAAAGCAGTGACGCCGGTTACAAACACTCCTCGGATGCCATGTTATAAAGTGCACAGCGTTAGCGAAGATGTCATACATCTTCTGCGCATTGAAGTCGCAAGGCAGGGCTTAAAGTGGACGGAGGAAAACCTAAGAAAACCATCCCACCCCTCGGACAGTATATAAACGCATTTCGGCGCCTGCATTTTATTGGTGAATTCATACATTTCAATTTCATAGTTTCCACATCATCAAATATCACTTTAACCACTGTTGCAATTGATGTTTACACTATTATTGAATTATAAATGCAAAATGACCGTTAATGGAATCATGCTATCAAAAGCTTTACGAAGCTCAACATATAGCAACAACAGCATAGCCCCAGTGGACACCCGCAGAGTACCGCAACAGAAATCACTGAACAGCCCTGTGGAAATAACCTCTAATTTCTTTATCTTCTGTGCAGCATGCCACACAACAGCCCCGCGTGGCTTTGCATCAGCACCACACATGCCGTGATAGCCATGATAGCATTACATCCCTGCCACGGAGCATGAACAAGCCGCAGCGGCCCAGGGCTGCGGACTGCGGACAGGCCTCGCCGCGCTAACGACCGCCTTGATTCCCCAACATGCCAACGGCTAGGACGTCTGAGGCATTGGCGGGCCGACGGAAACAAAATCAGCTGACGGGGTGTGGCTTGTTTGGCTTTGGTATTGGATTTGGTTTTGGATTTGGTTTTTGGATTTGGTTTCGAATTTGGTTTTGGATTTGATTTTACACTTGAAAGTTTAAAGGACCATGGGTATTGGGTAGTAGCAAAGAGTCCAAAGAACCGTTTCCCCTCTTTAGTCCTCTTTTACGACTCGCCTGAGGGGCTGGGCTGCAGACTTATTTGCCCCTGTAGACTTATTTGCCTCACCTATTTTACCCCAGTCCGCAGGAGGTAAAGTTATGAATGAAACAAAATTGACTGTGAACACTGTAACGAAAAAACATCAATTTCTCGCAATGACTTCAAAATCTTTTTAAACTCCCAAATCTTAGATACGGAAACCATCTTAGTGCCAATATGGGCCTTTGGTCTCCCTGCTTATGCAGATTGCAGTTTAAATATGAATATATTTTTTGGATTGTGCGTCAAATTAAATTTCACACACATACATCTCAATTGAATTTTGTCTCAAATTCGTAGTTCTAAAGAAAATTTCAAGGGGAGGGGAAACGTAATATACTAATCCCACCCGCAAACCGCGTTCGACAGACGGACGAGGACCTGTAACGGCGCGTGGCACAGGGCTGGAGGGATACTCTCTCCGAATCTGCTCTTAACCCCGCCCCCTCCAATAATTTGGCGACTATTCGACTATCCAAATCACATCAAATCGCTGAGGCGCCTAAGCCCCAACAGAACTTCTTTCAGGCCCTCCCCCCAGAACTAATTTTGCCCAGAAATAATTCTCCCTGCTCCAAAATATTGGACCCCCTGCAAACTGAGATAAAAAGAGTATAGGACCTTTAGCCCAGCGCTCTCAGCGCGTGTTGCAAAATTCGACTAAAGAAAGGGAAGCCAGTTCTTTGCCTGGCTCCGAGGCACTGACCTGGACTGCAATAATTTTGCTACCACGTAGTCCTTAAACTCCAACAATTGGGTCACTGTCCCATTGAATCAGCCCCCCAGATTTGGTTTTCACGCAGCGCCACTGAGGCCCACGTGCGCCGTCGCTGGCGCTGACGGGGCGAGATAGCGGAGATCAAAGGGACGCAGGACGTCATTAGGAGCGCGCACGGCTGCACGCTTCCTCAGCACGACTAGTCCCCACCGCTCCATCTCCCCTCCCCCCCGCTCAACCCTTCCCACACGCGGCTAGTCTTCCAACGCTCCACACACCCCCCCCCGCCTATATCCCCCCCTTCAATCCCAACGTGTAGTCTCCCAGCGCTCAACCCTCCCCCCTCGTCTGTATCCCCCCTCAACCCCTCCCCTCGCT
>JAQIWG010000165.1:0-42655 GCA_034695025.1 Chamaedrilus cognettii | reverse complement strand
CTCCCCCACCCCTCTCATGCAGGCGGGCGGACCGCCCTCCGTGACCCAATCCGACCTGTCGCCGGAAACAATTTGCCGCTAAAAGCCCGCGATGCGGCCCTTACGTAGGCTACGACCCGACTGCCGAGACTTTACCTTCCCGTGTGATTTTCTTCCCCGCACCCCCCTCCCCTCTCACACAGAGTTCACGCGATCGCATTTTGAAATTATTTGCTTACGCGGCTATGATTTTTGCATCATCTTGCTTGCATACATGTACGTGCATGTAACCGTACGTACATGTATACATGAGCTAATGCCAAAGCTACATTATTAGATCCTACTGATACTTAGAATCGCCTCTCCGTCTTTCAATTACATGTTGTAGGCCCTATACAGTTTTTTGCATTGAATGAAGTCCGATTCTAACATTAAGCGATTGATTGCGATTTTTAGCAAGACGTCGCTATTTTATCCACTTCACAGTTAGCTATTATTGTAGTAAGGGATTCTCTAATGGATTATTAAAAACTGTAGATTGAGAACTTCAAATAATTCGAGTATACATGTACCTCGACCGCTACTGAATACAGAAGACTCTTTCTGAAACAAAGGGCTATTCGGCAGATGTATACTGGTGTACATATAGGCAGTTCGGTGCTAGCGAGAGCAAGACAAAAGAACTGGGCGAAAGGTTATTCCTTTCGCCCAGTTCTTTTGTCTTGCTCTCCCCACATTACGTGTATACGCTCTAGATGGGACCATGTAGGTTTTGTTTGTCGTTTGTAGTTCGGGGCCCGTATTTAGTCGTAGCACAAAGAGTATGTACAGTCGATTCTGTACCGTACAGGAGAAGTGACACCGTACCGCTCCGCCTTCATTAGTCGCCTTTTAACGACTCGCCCGGTGCTCTCTGGGCTGCAAGCCAATTCTGTGTTCCCCCGTCTGCAGTGGATGATAAATATAGGAGAAGAATGACTAATGTGTCGCCATGGTAATGCAGTAGGTTGTCCCACCTATACTTGTACACGTATGCCATCTATCCAAAACCACCCATAGGCCTATCCCACCTCCCTCCCCACCAATCACGGACCAGCCTGAGTTCGAGTCTAGCTGCCGCAGACGTCATTTAGAAATTTGTCCCAATTCCGGAGTCGATTAGCGCGAGCTGGTTGTTGTCACCGGGTGCACTTTGCTGCCGCGGAGTCATCGCATGCTGCGCTCTGCCAACCGTGCAATAAATCCTCTAGTTAGACCTTTAATAATCTAGTCAGAGAAGCAAGACAGAACAGGGGCCTGTTTTTCAGAGTTTCCGTAACTTTAAGCCTAAACCTAATCCTAAAAAAGTTTTGAAAATATTTAATCCAACCGTCAACCACCGTGACGTCATCATTTGGATTATTGCGAGTGGCGCCGTGGCGGTACGGAGTTTAAAATAACTAAGACTAAAATTTACGTAAGATTTTCTTAAAAACTTCTAAAGAATACAATTTTCTTAAGAAGTTTTGAGTAACAGGCTCCTGGTGTACAAACGTCCCATCAAGAACGCCAATATGCTCCAAATGCAATATGCTTAACGCCCTAGTGAAATGAGTTGGCAGAGTTCGATCATCGCGTTATCGATACAGCATTGAGGCCCACATGTAAATCACGCGTCTGCGCGCCCGCGTTAATGTTAACGTCGACACTAAGGCCCAGTTATTCAATAGAGAGTTATTTGGTTTAAAATAATCATGGAACAAAAATGACGTCACGATCCAATCAGATCTCGAAAATTAGATCCAGGATTGTTTGAATAACACGCCAATATGGGGAGTTATTCAAATAATCCTGGATTGTTCAACTATGGTTTACATAACTCTCTGTCGAACAACTAGGATAAGTACTGCCAATTTGTAATGCTTAGATGTGCACGATGATCGCTTGAGCGAGAGGTTAAGATTTTAAGCAATTTCATATAATCATTCATAACAAAGACACACCATCATGATCTAGCCATCCAGATCTTTTGGAACATTGTAGGCCTACATACATGTAGGCTGGTGTAGGCCAATAGGCCTACGTGAGTTAGTTTATCATTGGAGCCAGTGGGGCTTCTACATGGCCAGTATGGCCGACATGGCGGCCATATCACGCCAGGCGTCTCAGTTTAAGGGCTTTGCGTCATGCTTGCGTACTCAGTTTTCGGTAATTTGGCTTCCACTCTTCAGCATCAGAGTATTAAGCCTACCTATGTCAATAATGTTGAAGAGGGCTGAATTGAGGGTTTGGCGTCAACTGTTTTATGGTTGGCCTCTCCAAATCAAATCAAATCAAATCAAAAATAAATTTTACCCAGTTTGAAACGGTCGATTCTTTGAGAGGAAAGAGTGTCTTCATGACAGAAAAATGGACAATTACTGTCAAGAATATGGCTTCGAATATCAGCAACCTCCCTCCCTCCCCGGGTCGTGTGTTCTCATTGGATGGAAAAAGTCGTCTTGACGCCAAAGAATTCTGGCCTCATTGTGGCGTTCCCAGATCCTGCAGCCGCCATGTACTACATATATGGACCCCGCGTGACGTAGCCTATAGTTTGTGCATTTTTTGTAGTTTGGTGTGTAGCACTAAGACTATATGCCCATACAGTCCGGTTCTGTGCAAGAGCGCCGGCACAAAACCGCTCCCCCTTCCTTAGTGGCCCTTTACAACTCGCCCAGGGAGCTCTGGGTTGTAAGCAAATGTTTTGTTCCCCGACCTGCAGGGGTTCGTATGCTTGTTGTAAGGCTGCACGAGTTGTTTCTATGGGCCTATACAATACATTGGGCCGTTCAAGTGTTGAACTACTAGTACGATCGATACCCGTACACACAATCTGAAGTCACTGCACATTGTGCTGAGTTCCTCGATACACCAGGACTCTCGTTTAATGCACCTAATGCATTCGCGTTATTTCGGGCAATAAAACTCATTTCCGGTTCCGCTGGTCCATCCCTAACCCTCTTCCATCGTCGAGGGACCACCTCTCGCTTCCCCCCCTCGTCCCTCCGCTCTCCCCCTAGCCCCCCCCCCCATGGAGCACCTAGCTTGTGGCGTAGAAAGGTTTTCAACCGCCTGGCCAGGTTCGAAGTCTGACAGTGGCCCCCTCTCAAAGTTTTCTGTCCTCAAACTCGCGAGCGGGGGTGAGGGGCTGACAGAATCTCTCCTTGATCATCCCAGACTGAAGTCTGGGATGATCAGTAGACGGGGGCTGGGGCTCAGAAACGGATGGTTTTCAGAAATCACTCAGTCAAAAACTAGCTTTTTTACAAGGGAACTAAATTGCACCCTCTTTCGACCCCCCCCCCCTTTCCCCTCGCTCTCAACTTGAAAGGCTATGTCGAACATGGCATTTTCAGAGCTCCTAAAATTCTATGTCAAAATCCAATAATAAAGCGCCCGTTGGCGCCCCCCTCCTCCTGCTCAACCTGGTGCCCGGGGAGGCCACCCTGTTGGCTCCACCCCCTACAGACAGCCCCTAGTGGACTGCGATACAAATTCAGCCGGACCGTTAGTAGTCCCCGGCGGGCGCTAACAAGACCTAACGCAGCTGCAGTCGCGCAAGGATACAGCGCGGCGCGCGGCGGTGACGCGCCGGTGACGCGGCCCGGGCTGCGCGCAGCGATATCTCTAATTTAATTTCCGCGCGTTACTTTCGAGCAGTTAGGCGCATATCAGAGCTGCGCGCTGAACGGTGTAGGTCGCTGAGGCCTAAATTGTGCGGTGAGCAGGAGTGAGAGTGGGTGGTGACTCGCGGGAGCGCTGCTCGCATAGCTCGTCTAAAATCACTCCGGAACAGCCGGGTTAAAACTAATTTTTTATTCTCTAAAGTGGCAAAAAAATTCCATACAAAGGTAAAAGATGAACTACTAAGTTTGACTGATCGGCGCGATCGCTAATATGACAGTAGTCTAACCTGAGTGATAGTGTCGTGAAATCGTTTTAGAAGTTCTAAAAACCTGTACAAGTAGCCTACCCCAAAAATTGCACTCAAAAGTAACTTTTTAGGTAGTTAGGTAGTTAGTACTTTCAAAAAGTACTTAACCTAATTATTGATTTCAGTTACTTTTTGTTATTTTCACGCACAAGAATCTCCTCTCGAGTTTTTATCCTACTAATCATAATGAATTTGAATGGTTGAAAGAAAATTATGATTGATTATGATTGATACTGTAAAATTTTCATTTCAAATCTAAGCTATATGTTAAGCTTTTTTCAGTATATAGAGGCTACCCTTATTTCGTCACATTTGATGGAGAAATTTTGTGTCTTTAAAAAGCGAAAAGTGGTTCATTTGAAGAAATTTGGTGAAGAAATATAGCTAAATAAACTTGGAGTTTTTATTAACTCTTACATCCTGGCTTGCGACTAAGGCCGAGTTGTTCAATTGAGAGTTATTTGAACAACAGTTGAACGATCCAGGATTACTTGAATAACTCCCCAATATTGGCATGTTATTTAAACAATCCTGGATCTAATTTGGGCGATCTGATTGGATCGTGACGTCATTTTTGTTCTATGATTATTTAACACAAAATAACTCCCGATTGAGCAACTGGGCCTAAGTGCAACGAATCAATTCTTAGCAACGAAGCGAACACATCAATAGTCATCAATATGAATATTCAGTGCTTGCTGCATTTTGAAACGTTGCATGTTCCAAACAGCAACAGTTTCAGATTCACAACAATAAACACGGACTGTACAATCGCGTTGGATTGAGAAGGATTGGAGCGAAAAGCTCGCTATACATCCGACGTTTCACGACGGATATTGGTATTTACGTCCTTTCATGTCCTGATCCCGCCGCTGAGATTTATACCCGCGCTCACAGAACACGGCTCAGCTCCACGCTCGTTAATGCCACTTCTCGTGTTCTGCATCGCCACGGTCGGCGGCAAGTGGAATTTTTGACTTTCAACCCGATACAGACGAGGACTAAGGACGGGGGAGGCAGGAGGAACCAAGGCGACCAGGGCGAACCGGAAAGCGATTTTGAGAAGTGGTTTTGTAGTTTCATCATTCAAGACTACCTGATTTCCACTTGGTCTCTGACGCTCGGAGCGAAGTCTGGCTTTGGTGTCCTCCTCTATGACACTTTGCAAAGAAGCTCGCGAAATGTGGAAGGCTATGATACATGTATTCCTAAATTATGTTCTATTTCGCGTCTTAGTTGTGTTAGAAGTTGCTTTTAACAAGTTGGCCTACATGTATGTACATTTAAGTGCATGATGTAAGTACGCACCGTATTTAGTTAATATGCAGTTAAGTAAATACGTGTTTAAATAGACCTAACTACGAATGTAAGTAAGTAAATACATAGGCCGACATACGTGATTGTACATTGTACGTTTGTTGTTAAGCAAACTTTATTCAAGTAAATTTATACGCATTTCAGTCAAATATGTGAAGCGTTGCAAAAGTTGACAGTTCGTAACGAAAACTTGAGTGCCACCCGCCTCTCTCGGTTCGACACGTTTTCTTCGTCAACATGGCCCCTCCGCCCTAACTTGAAAGTTTCTCTGTTTCGCCCCGATCCCTCGCCCACAGCCGGTCGTCCACGCTGTTAATCCGGCTCGCCGTGTATCGGCTTAATTACTCGTCGCGGCCTTTGTCGCGGATCGCACCACCCCGCGACAGCAACCACGCAACCATGGAGAATGGGGGGAGGGGGAAGTCGCCCCGGGGGCCAACAAGCTTGGGATGGGGGCGAACCCCGTGCTCGACCATTCTCAGCGGGGGGGAGACAGGAATTTTAGCAGGGGGCAGACGTTTTAGGGAAGGTGGGGGAGCAAACAGCATAGGCTAATGCTACCCTTTCTGAGAGCATGGGGTCAGAGGCCCCCAGCAAGCGGGGGGGCGGTTGGGGGGGGGGGCAATGCCCTTCTGTTCCCCCCCCCACCTCACGCTATGAGCCTGTTAAGCGAGGCTGTGTGAAGCTTTTAATGACAACAATTAAGAATTTTCCAAGATTTTCTTAAGACCTTAGTAACTAAAGAGAGAAATAATATTTGTCTAGCCTAATATGATTTGAGAAACCGGTAGCAGCCTTGCAGGTCACCGTCCTGCCCCGGTATAGGTCACCACCACACGTACTAAGAGCTCGACGCAGCGCGGGCCCAGACTGTACGGTGTGCAGTGTACAGTTTACAAGCACACGACGTCATCTGTCGCCTTTGTTGGCGCGCTGTATTGACGTCACGCGCGGCCCGCGGGCCGCAGCCACTCAGCGCGCCGCCCGCGACCCGCCCAGGTCCTAATTGATGGATGGACGCGCGGGATTGGGCGGCTTTGGGTCAGGGATTAGCGAGCGCGAGGAGAGCGAAAATGGAATCTGCGCTCATCCGTCTTGGCTCTCGAACTGGAGTGTCGGGCGGAGAAAGTTTCTTCATTATGTTTAGAGGTAGATTTTGGGTTAGGTTAGAGCCAGGCCCGTAGTGTGATGGGGGGCAGGAGGGGCAGTGCCTCCGCTGCTGTAAACCTCTGCCACCTCTGTCCTCTGTCACCCTCTCCCTCAAAATTGCACAAAAATTATGAAGCTTGCACCCCCTTGCCTTGAGCAAGTAGGCATTTTGCGCCTCCAAAGGTTTTCCCAACCCTCCCCCACTCCCCTGCGCGTCTCTGAGCTGTGAATAAGAGGCATAAATGTCGTGGAACCTTGGCCCAATTGGAAAATTTCCTGCTCCTCCGTTGAAAACTGCCGTGCTACGGGGAGGCTGGCTAGGGATATGGTTAGGGTTAGAATTAGGATTGACGTTGGGATTAGAGCTCAAGCTTTAGCGTTAGTGTAAGATGATGATCAAGGCATGGTTAGGGCTGCTGTTGGGGTAAGAGTTAGAGTTTTGGTTAGGGTGTTGGTTTCGTGTGATTTTCTCTATCTATATAGCACGCACATTTGAAGGAGCCAATTAAAAGAGCCACGATGCTTGGGCGTGGATTCAATTCTCGTCTTGCTGACTTGTTGACCAGCGCCAGTGTTCGCGCATTGAAGTAGGCTACATGTATAATATCGTCGCGCGTCGGCGACTTGTTGAACAATATCAGGCGTCGGAGCGAGCGCTGCGCGGGTTAAGATGAGGAGAAGTAAATCCGCGCGAAGCCGCGCGGTGAAGGAATCATAGGCCTGCGCACCGCCATCTTGTTTGGTTCGCCTGACTTGATGGCACTTGTAGCAAGTTGATGTTTCACTTGTTGTACGACTATAGTCTATCCAGGGGGTATTCACCGGTAGGCCTATTATATGGTGTACGTATGTGTCTTTTCCCCTACCCTTTTCTATCTCCGTGTGCAACTCGCGACAGAATATATTCGTAGCCGAAGAGATAAAGTAGAATAAATTCGTAGCCGATTGACGATTTATCGAATTTGATTGGTTCGAGCACGATCGGCTTGTTGAACTTAGCGCTCACAACGTGGCCGAGTCACAAAGTGGCCGACTACATCCATACGTACATACAATTTTTTATTGCAGCCATGGAATTTTCATATGATACTGTTGTACATGTAGTTTGACAACAATTGCGATCGCCTATACAATGCAGACATGCAGGCTCTGGGCGCGACACACCCGGAGCGCCGATGCATGCCAATCAGTACAACTATTCAAAATCTGCTGTGCGCTAAACAAGAATAGCGGCTCTGAAGAAGGTGTACATGAAGGGACAAAATTTATCCCGAATCTTTCTTAGCCTTTTGATTAGTTAACCCAATTTTCGCAGTGCGGATTAATTTTCAGGTACGGTTTAGGTGTAGATTAGAGCTAAATCGTGATATTTGATCAAGCCTAGTTCAGGGGCGGTTTTTCCAACACGGATTAAACGGTGGTTCAGGTTTTAGCCTGTGCAAAATGGTGGATTAAATCCTGTATCACCATTAAATCCGTGTTGGAAAAACCGGCCCTCAGTGTACGTAGCCAGTTCTATAGCCAAGTGGGCTGTGGCTACTGGCTACGTACACTGCAGCTACTATAGTCCTTCCTGCTTCTAGACCCCTCTTTGCCGCGCAATTACCCAAGTTAACCTCACCTAATCCGCCGTCGCAACGTCTTCGCACCCCGGCTCACAGCGGCGCCGTCCGCCAGAATAGAGTCTGCGCTCAACCATCCTGGCTCTTGACAATTGACAATTCGCTTACCGGCTGGAGGAATCAGTTGTTTGCGTCAGGGTCAGCAAGTTAAGGGCTTTGTTAGGATTAGGGCCTTGTTAGGATTAGAGCTTGGTTAGGGCTAGGGTTTGTTTAGGCCTGCTGATTTCATGTTAAAATTTACTCCAGCCGGCATGGGGGGGGGGGGAGTAGGAGGGGGGGACTTGTAGTTTAAGGACCGTGTGTAGCAACAAAGACTACTGCAGTCTGGTTCTGTGCAGGAGAGCCGGTGACACCGGCCTAGAACCCCTTCTTTAGTCGCCTTTTACGACTCGCCCGGGGAGCTCTGAGCCGCAAGCCAATTATTTCTTTTCCGGCTTGCAGAGGGAAATGCCGGTATGTAAGTTAGCAAGAGCCAAGATAGATTGACGCAGATTCCATTCTCGCACCCTACGGTAGCGTCCTCGTGTCCGCAGCCGCATCGAGCCTCGGATTGGAATTGAAATTAAGACGCCGCGTCCGCGTAGGGCGCGCGCCAATTACTGCCAAATTAGGGAGAAATTAGGGTGAAATGGGTTTCAGAAATGACGGCTCTCTGTCGGATTCGCATAGACGCCCCTACTGGCCGGAGTTTTGCGTGAGAGGATTTTTATTTCGATCGAAGCGGATTGATTTACAGCGAAGAGTCGTTCAAATTTCTTAGTTTTCATCGTGTATTCCCTGATGCCTGGGATCATTCCGAATACCATAGCTCGCTCGGATGCGTTGGCATGCAGATATACTGCGTGGTGTCATATCGGCGAAAAAAATGTCGTTCTTCTTCTAACTTTCTTACTTCAACTTTTATCTTCTACTTCAACTTTTCTACTGCACTCCACGCAATTTGATGATTATTTGCAGGGCTGACGAAATTAAGCAACTTTGCCAAGGGTGCACGAAGTGACTCGAAATCTTTCGCGCCGCCGGGAATCGAACCGACTGTGGGCCACACTCGCAATGCGAAGTCCGCGACTTAGACCACTCGACCACAGCGCTTCGCCGATAAGACTTGTACAGTAAAGACTTGTAAACAGTACATTTGTTTTCTTGGATCATAGGAGTGATCTGACACACGCGAGTGACGTGACACGGAGACTCCGTCAATCAAAGACTTCCGAACAAAGAGCTGTACCTAGCCTTGTCTTTCAGCAGCCTTCGTATAGAAATGAATCCTTAAAGCCGTCATCTTGCCACTCGGTTTTGTGTAGCTAATGGCTTGCAGCCCACTGGTGCTAGACGGCGCTTAGGCCTGTGACACCTGCACTGAAAAAGTAGTAAGATGGCGGATCGGTGGGGTCTCTAATTAATGCGAGGTCCAATTCTTGTTCCGATTTCTTTTTCTTAAACCAGCCAGCCCGCAGTCAGTTCTCAGCTTAATCACAGACATGCAGACTGCCTAAACAACCCATAGATGCGCCTTAACCGGACAGTTTTAACTTCTAAGCTTAGGTCAGCCAAGAACTCGCGGCCAGTCCTAAAATCAGCTACAAACATCGAACAGTTCTGAAACCAACCAAGGAACGGACAGTCCTCAAAGCAGCCACGCACAGAGTGTAGCCCTAAAATTACCCACAAAATGTAAACAGTCCTTAAACCATGCAGGACAACAGCGGATAGAACTAATATCAGTCACAAACAACGGACAGTCCTAAAACCAGCCACATTTTAGCGGACAGTGCAACCACAATTAAGCAGCGTACAGCCCTTAAACCATCCGCAAATAGCGGACAGCCCTTAAACTATATCCACTACCAGCGGATAGTATATATAAAATCAGCCACAGACAGCGGACAGTCCTAAAACCATCCACTAACAGCGGACAGTCCTTAAACCAGCCACATTACAGCGCACAGTCCTGGACTTCAGCCCGGAGTCGGTCGGACTGGGACGGCGGGCGCAGGGATTACATTTTGTCGCGGAAAGCTCGCGGTGTCGCCGGGCGGCGCTGCGGCGCAATGTCATCCGACAGATGTGAATCGGTCGCGCGCGCATTAATCTCAATTAGCAGCGAGCTCCTGCGACAGGACATTGTGTGCAGCGCCTACTGGCTGTGTCTCTCTCTCTGTAGCTCTCTGCGACTGCCTGTTTGTGTCGCTGTTCGTCTGTTTGCCGTCATCTGTTATTGTCCAGATAGCAATTTGCGAAAATCTTAGCTTTTGATTAAATTTCAACCAACATTTTTTTTGTTGCGGTCGAACACACAGGGCCTAATGCGCAGTTGTATACAAAATCTGCAAAATCTACGGTCTGCAAAATGAAAGTCCAATAGGTGATTCGCGTGTGTACAGTGCAAAATGCTAAACCGCGACGTCAAGAATTTCATATGCCTCTATGAACTGATAGAATGGAAAAAATGCATGAAACCCCCTCCCCTCAAAAATATTCATCGCTCCAAATGTTTTTTTTATTCCCTTCGTCAACGCATAACGTGTCCGAAATTAACGCTTTCATTCATATTCAACGACATTTGAAGGTCCCTTTGGAATAAGGGTTCCCGTCGATTTATTCCGTAACTTATTTTATTTTTATTTCATTATTACGGATACCTCCTTTACCATCGGTGTAAATTTCAAAGCAATCGAAATACAGGGTAGCAGTCTAATATCGTCTGAGAACGGGCACCACGGTAGTACTTTCGCTTTCCGCCGTTGCTTATTATTATCGATTTTCTCGAAACGCCTCAATCGTACTCGGCCCTTTAGGCGCATTAGCCTACACAGAGACCTTCATTTATGTATGTATGTATGTATGTATGTATGTATGTATGTATATTGCACTTTTAACGCACCAAGAATATGTCATGCAAACGGAGATGGAAAAACATCATTTGCTTGAATCGTAGGTGCGGGAGAAGTGCAGCAGACTACATTTAGGAGTTCGCCTGCAAAATTAGAAACGTTGTCGACCGCGCTAGTAGGGTTGTGAGTTTATCGGTATTGTTCTCTGGATCATGAGTTTGACTGAATGTGTGCCGTGCGAGACTGCGAGTCACACTGTGTAATTGGGCCCGTGCAGGTCGACTCACGCGCCTTCAAAGAATTAGTGAGTTGTGACCGAGGCCTAAGCCAGTAAACAACAAATTTTAGGCCTCTAGCGATGACAATACCGTACACATAATGTAGTTCAGCTTTTTCCGATACCAAATGTCCAACTGTCTATAACTCTTGCATGTTTGATTTTAGCAATTCAAGCCGCTGAACACACTCACCAAAACTGCCTGATCCCTTATGTAATACTGACTAAGTGCCCTCGAAAAAAGTCTTTCGGGGGCTGGAAATAGGCTCGTGAATTACACGAAATCTTGTCCCCCATCCAACTCTCCCAACAAAAATTTCTCCTTGCGCCGAGCGTGCAGAACGCTGAGTGACGAGGATGCATTCCTCCACTCTTCCATCCAGTGTTACCACTTCACGCAAAAGAAATACTCGCAGATTCTAGTGGAAGCGGGCAAAAACCCCTTGGATTATTTTATTGCTAAAAAAACACTAGATGTCGTAGATGTGACGTCCGACAAAGACGCTTGAAGACAGCTCATTCGGCCCCGTCGTCACTCGCAGAGCTGACGGACGGACTAAAAGAAGAAGAACGAAGACCGCTAAAGAGTGTGTTCTTTTTTTATAAAGCGGCGATCCTTTCGATCACTCACCACAGTATGAGCCAAATATGAATTTGTGTGTTATTGCTAGCGTTGAGGAGTTAAATTTAAGCCATCACGCGTCTTGAATCACTGATAGGTTACCTGTGAAATTTCCCCGAACTATAGTGAGTCAGCGGAAATATCGCGAACCACTATTTGGAACGCTGTCCCATCCTTCCTTCCTCCCTCGTCCCGTGCACCCCCCCCCCCCCCCCCCCCCCCCCGCTCCCATCCTTCTCGGGAGCGCGCAGCGGGGGGCGTGGTCATTAGAGGCGACGCCGCTGATTGGTCGTCGTCCGTGCTGCATGATGGCCCGCAGTGAGAGTCGCGTGCCGCCGCGCGGAGACCAATAGCGACGGTGGCGCCTCGCACGACTGCTGCGAGAATGATGGACAGCGTGGCGCGTGACGCTATGACGCTGTAACGCTGTGACGTTGTGACGCTGTGACGTCACAGCGATGACACTCCTTATCAGTTCTTTTTATTGTATTTTACTATTGATTTCACTGGTCACACTGGTTCGTGTATACAGCAACATGGTGGCCGAAGACAATTAACTGCCTTCCTTTCGCTCATAAATTTCGAATTTTATATTAGGCATAATAATTATTACAAGGGATAGCCTAATGTCGTAATGAATGACATATTCCTTCATTGTTCTCTTGAAAACTAAGCTCATTGCAAGCATCAAGTTTGGGGAGCACCCCAAAACTGCGAAAATGACGAAAAAATTTGCATAAGTTACGATCCTTGCGCTTCTACTTCCAACCACAGCAACCGCATCAGCAACAACAGCATGCAGCAGCAGCAGCAAAATTAGCAGCATGCAGCAGCAGCAGCAGCAGCAGCAGCAGTAGCAGTAGCCGCACACGTACACCCATATAAGTCGGGTCCATATAAGCGCTATCAGGCTCATTAACACCGTTAGGACTATAGAGCCCTGACGTGCTGACACGCCGCTCTGTAATTCAATTCCGTGCGAATAAACTTCAATCCGACCCAATTTTGTCGCGCAAAGTGGATACTTCATTTCGACCGATTGGTAGCGATACGCGCAATAGAGACCATGCGCAGGCCGCTGGCGGGTCATGGATACTGGACTGCGGCGTTCCACGATCAACTTGCATGCGTAGCAGCAAGTATATATACAAGTTTACTGCATGCGGAACTGACCGCGGGCCGTACATTAAAAGATCTGTAGGCTTATAGAGCATCGGAATGCGATAGCGATTTGATGAACATCTGCCGTTAGTTGAAGCGAATTCTTTTGTAGGGCCTTCAGTGAATTAGCGCTTGCGCGGCATTTCAAAGTGTTACGCGTTTATTGCAGTAAGTTAGCGACACGAAACAGTGTGGCCTACATGCATGACCTAGAACTTTGAGAGGTGTTATAGGCTACGCAGGGTTAATTTCAATTAGCACACTTCGCCAAAAGCGCTGTTTTGAGGAACTTGTGCGCCAAAGTTGAAACCGACAGGCGTAGCATTTCGCGCTAAAATCAACATTCGTGGGGTAGGCACTAGGCATGCGTGATGACGTTTTGAGGAACAAGCGTAGCACTACTCGTACATGTACATTATTAGAGCTATACTGTACTCTGGTGATTACGTAGGGTAACATGCCATCCGATGGGCGCGGCTTGAACACAGGGCAGAATATCCCCGCCGTACATGCGACGAAGCAACATTGCAATAAAAAATATGGCATGCAGACGCGCACAAGTCCTTCGAAGATTGAATTGCGCTTCCGGTGGCCTACACATAGCCATCAAGTTCCGGTGTCGACAATGTCTAAATAATTTAAAGCCGATCGCAGCTATTAAATTAGGTTAAAAAACAGCTGAGCTACATTTAGAGACAATTTGCTGAGTAGAATGATGATTCTTATCATCAATGATATTAATTATTCAAGAATGATCAATTTCATACTTCGTACATCATCGTGCTGCTTTGTATAACCTATAGCTCCCTCTGCTGCCGAAAGAGAAAAGTAGGCCAACTTATTGCAGAGTGCTGTGTCACGTAAAGTCCGCAAATTTAGTTGGCGTTCTGAAAAAATTTCGCGCTATTTGATTGGAAAAAGCGAATGTACCTCGTATCATAAGCAGAATTGCAATTCAGCAATTGCAGAAATATGAAGGACAATTCCAGAGCGTAATTTTGGCTTCTAAAGGGAAAAAATAGTTCACGTATTTTTGTTATATTGGCAACTGTGGAATCTCTCAGGCTGGTGCAACAGATTTACAGAAACGCCTGAACAACGACAATTTGGTTCGTCTAGAAAATTCTAGAAAAGACACGTTCATAGTTCTATTATTAAATCATCTTCCATGTATGGAATCTCTCCATGGCATGAAAAAAACGCCTGAATGGTAATTTGGTTCATCTAGAAAATTCTAGAAAAAGAACATTCGTATCGGAATAGCCTAATTATATTGCCTCAATGGAATCTATCCAAGAAATAGAATAGAAACGCCTGAAGTTGCCCTGAACGACGATTTGGCGTATTTGCAACACAACGTACAACATTTGATGCACATAAATGCGATGAATATATTACGGATTATAATAGTCGCCGTATCGCCGTGACGGAAGTCACAGCAGCAACAGCAGCAGCAGCAGCAGCAGCAGCAGCAGCAGCAGCAGCAGCAGCCGCAGCAGCAGCAGCAGCAGCAGCAGCAGCAGCAGCAGAATCGCATTCATGGAGACTTCAGCTCGCTGCAACAGTTCGTCATGAATCAAGGTAGGCCGAGGTGTGGCTAGATGAACTAAGGTGTCACGTCATGGTGCGGCTAGATAAACCACGGAGGTCATTTTCAGGTCGAAATTTCACGAATGATGAAGTTTTGAAGTGCACATTTCATGAATGACGTGGTTTTCACGCGCAAATTTCACGAATTACGTATTTTTCATATTCAAATTTCATTAATGAGATAGTTTTCAAGTGGAAAATGTCACTAGTGAGGTAGGGTAGTTTTGAAGTGACAATTTCATGATTCACTTTGTGTTTTTTTTGCCGTGGAGCAGTAGAGATACGCGGCGGCGGGCTGCACGACATGCGTAACCACGACGTCATCAACCCGACGAGCATCCATGACGTCATAGACCTACAGGCCGTCGCGTCACGTCATCATGACGTCACACACTCTCGCCACGGCAGCGCCATGCACGCCGGCGTCACGCGTCAGAATGACGTCATGAACGCCTTATCGCGTCACAATGAAGTAATGAACGTCGCGCCACGTCACAATGACGTCATACGAGCCGAATCGCGTTACACAAACACCATGCACTGCGACGTGCGTCATAATGACGTCATGCAAGACGTCACGTGTCACGCTGACGTCATGCAGACGTCGCCGTATAAGGACTGTAGTCAGATGGACCTAAATAGAGACTCGCCTCGTCATTTGAGTGGCGGGGGGACTCACCAGCAAAATCACCAGCAAGGGGGCAACGGGGGCACCCAGCGCCACCCGCATGGGGGCGGCAGTCTCCCCCCCACACGCGTCACGAGTAACGGCGCTAACATAAACGGCAGCGGGGGCGGGGGAGTAAACGGGGGCCATCACCACCACCACCACAACACCCACCACCAACAACAATCCAGCCTCGCGGTATTCACGCCGCCCGCGCACCAAGCCAAACCGAGCGGTGGCGCCGCGCCGCTCATCGCGAGTCGGGGGGACGGGGAGACGACTGGGGTCGGCGGTGGGGCGCAGGGGGGGGACAAGCCGACAAAGCAGAAGAGGCACAGGACGCGGTTTACTCCCGCGCAGCTGAACGAGTTGGAGAGGGCGTTCTCTAAGACGCACTACCCGGATATCTTTATGAGGGAGGAGCTGGCTCTGAGGATCGGGCTCACAGAGTCTCGAGTACAGGTAGGAGGAAATTGTAATTCAATTAAGGGCCTTGTGCGTAGAAACGAGGAATATAATAGTAATAGTAATCGCAGTTCAATAATAACAGTATGCAAGAGTGCGCAGAACAGAGTCCCGGGTACACGTTGGTGAGCGGCGCTGAATAAAATTAGCTGACCGAGTGTCGCGTACTGGTAGGCCGGTATACGGCCTCAAAAATATGCCGGAAAAAGTGATCGCTGTTTGCGATGCACCTTGGTATCGATTGCGATGCAAAATGCCACACGAGCGTCGCAATCATTGCGATGCAAGCGCGTGCAGATTGGAAAACCAGTCTGATGTGGCTGCAACCTGCATGCATAGGCCTATTATAGGCCATAGTGAATAGACACAAGAGAAGAGTAGTTAAGGATTTTACTGAGAAATCTGGCACTGAACAATGAGCATTTACTCGGCTATTCACTCATAATAAAAGTGGTAAGCGACAAGCGGATAGAGGTCAGTTTAAATGCTGCATAGTTTAAATAGATCTATAAAATTATAGAACTCGGGTCTCGCAAAGAACCCGAAAGAGTAACGTGAAAACTTGATTAGTCCCTCTAGTGACATCAACTTCTTTTTGCCTTTCGCTCTCACGCCACTCTGTCCAAGTGTCGACAAGTTATTGACGCGTAGGCCTACAGAGCAGCGGCAACAGCGGGGGCACGGTTTCATTAGACTGAGCCTCGCGCATTACACCGTCTAAGTCTTCATTTCCTCCCAAGCCTTAGTTACGACCGGATTGAGGTGAATGGAAGTCAAGGGAAAGGGCATGCGAACTGTGAAGTTTACGAGCCATGGCTGGTTCAGCGCTTCATCGACATAGCAATAATAAAAAAAATGTCGAGTTTAACGTCCGTTTTGGCGTCCGAAGTCGTCACCGGGAATTTGGCAGATGAATTTTTGATAAAGCTATGCTGGGCGGGTTAGTGAGTATCCCCTCCCCCCCCCCCTGCTTGAGCTTTTCGAAACAAAATGGCAGATTTATTAGGCTATAGTACGCCGCAGTCATCGCTTCTATATAGCTGCGCCGCTCACTGCAATAGCTCAAGATTAAACAGCGATGCTATAGCCTGGAACCGACTAAATAATATACAACACGGTACAATGCTGATTTCCATGTAAACATAATCTTAATTAGGCCCTATATAGTTTAAAATATTAACGCTCCTAGCTTGGATGGTGAATAGAAAGCGTGATTTCGAATCATTGTCTATAGGACTCTATAGGCTACATGTTTTACAGCATATATACATGTATGCTGTAAAACAGAGTGGACGGAAGCGAGAGGAATGTCATAAAGCGAGCGACTAAAACCATCCGGCCGGAGGTTAAACATGGGAAGGGATTCCTTTAGCTTTATTTTTCTGGCGTCTAGACGCCGAGACCCAGGTATTTTGTTGTCTGTAGATACCAGGATCTTCATTCTCTGGCGTAGCAGCCAAGAGAGTGTTAATATAGGCTATACACGGACCTTAAAAATTCAACTTCGGCGAAGCCGAGACTTTTGAAATCGTGCTAATTTTCGCGTCTCATTACACCGGGAGTTCAATTTTTTGCGTGCGAGACTTATTTTTTGCCCTCATAGACGCCACGACGCCAGTTAACGGAAGCCCTGCATGGGGACTGCGCGTGAGACCAAGTTATTAAGTAATTTAAAGCCAACGACGATACGACTCGAAGTAATTTCAGGAATAACCCATAGCCACTGTCGTGCAGAGGGCTCAAACCGAATATTGCTTTGTTTGTTCATTTTCAGGTCAAAGAAATCCATGAATATATAGACTAGATTTACCGGTTCAAAAAAATGTTTGTTAAAAAATTATCTCATCCGCTCTGTAGATAAATTGTCAAAAAAATAAAAAATCCACCGATCTACTGCGCGCATGATTATTTTGTATTTTCGCCAAACTATAAAATAAAATAAAATTGAAGTCAGCACCTCCCCCCCCCCCCGCTCACGAGTTCGAATCGGCGTCCAGATAAAAGGCCAATAAAATAGTGTAGGCCTACAGCCGTTCCTGTACTCCCTTTTTCCATCTCAAGTCCTCTGCTCAACAGTGGCGGTTCTAGAAGGGGGGGGGGGTACTAGGATCTAAGTCCTCTCTGTTCAAAGTTCGAGCCGCCCCAGTTAAATTATAGTCACGCTGTTCTAGCCCCCTTATTTTATGAATGTAGACATGGGGACTCATTCACGTAGATATCTTATGACAATCTTAGTCGTAAGATCGTCTTAAGAGAATCGTTTGGCAAATCTTATCTTTTTTATTGGAAACTCCGCACGGTCGCGCGCGAACCGAATGATGACGTCACGGCGGTCAGCGATTGGATTTTATTTGTTTTAAATTTCAGCTAGGATAAGATTTCAGAAAATCTTAAGAAATGTACGTAAATGAGGCCCCTGGTTATTATGACAATAGTGCCGCTTCCAATTTTGACAAAAGTTATGCACGGGAAGGTCAAAGTTAAAAGTGTCCGTCGTCCCCCTCACCCCCTGCTTGTGGGTTCAGCACGGAAGCGAAAAAGCCTCCGTTTCCATCCACCCCCCCCCCCCCACTTGTATGAATTCTTTATTTTTAAAAATTGTTTTATGGATGGACATGTTTATTTTAGCAGTGGTTTCGTATCGATTGGGTATGTTACCCAATCGTCAAATACAGGCTAGTTAGGGGCTTAAGCCCCCTCCCCCCCCCCCTAAAACTTTAGGGTCCGGTCCGCCCCTGCTGCTCCGGGAGCGCATCCGCTGCAGTCCGGCTGCTTGACCAGTATCCTGGATACAGCGGGACTCCTTGGGGACAATTCAAATTGGCGTCCGCTGCGCACCGCGCCAGTCCGCCTGGCGCGGCGTATGCAACGTTCTGCGGATGGCATGATGGACTGTGGCAGAAGGCAACCAGGATAATTAGAGTTCATTTTAGCCATGATGAAATCGGCGTAAATCGTTACGCTTTTTTCTTAAGAAAGCCGCGTCGTCCTACACCTGTATCTTTGAAAAAGGAGTAGCCTACAGGGTCCGTTATACAATATGTCGCATAATACTCTGTAATCTTTTATCGCGAAGCCGATTAGAACTCATGAGCGGGGCAGACGGTATGGGGCGGGAGGGGGGGGGGGGGTGCCAAGAGAATTTTAAGGCCATTCTTAACAGTCATTGTTCGTTTTTAACACAAGGAGCTAAGAACTCAAATAAGCCTGTAGGCTGTACGGAATCCGCGAGAATCGTCATTGTAGACGATCTTAAACTACTGTAGGCCTATATCTTACACAGGCAGCGCTACGCCATCAGATCTAAAACACGCGTAGACCTATATGGGCCTACGCCTTATTCATTAATCTTTACGCGCAACACTGTGTCTACCCCTTTCTAAAAAGGCGTATACTGATTTAAAAAAATGAAAGCTTGCTTTAGGCCTATTACGCGTCCTAAAATAAACCCTGGGCTGCAGTGGTTCTCAAAGCGCTGGCTGCTGGCCCACCGAATGACAGAAGAAAGGGCCACTTAAGGGAATTAGCTTCAATGATCAGTAACTGATGGAATATCACCAATACCTAGTACGTAAAAATATAACGATTACAAACACAATTTCTTAGTTGCTTTGCATAAATAACAGCAGGCCTACATGTTTTTCGCAGCGTTAACTACATTTATATCCGTACCCACCATTGCGGGTTAACCTCGAGTTGGGCAATCGGCGAGTTGAGCGTGACCGTTGTCAATCTCTTATGCCTAGCGTGACGTCACTCAATCCGCCGATTGAGCCGACTCGAGGTTAATTCACAATGGTGAATACCAATATTAGTCTAACAGATTTTCGTTCAGAGCTTTAAAAGCAATTATAATGACATTTATAGTCAAAATACATGCATATGAACGACTTGTGTCATTAAGATTGGGCCATTAGTTTTTAAAAATGAATTTATGGATCTCATCTTTCAAAAGATTACAGTTTTATTGCAACCGCGTGATGATAAGTCACTCCTGGGCCCAAATAAGGAATGACTGGCGTCCCTTATGCCCTTCGTAAGGGACACGGAACAAATGGTTTTAAATAATGAACGTCCTTTAAAATAAGAGACGTCTGGCCACCCTAGTCGTGACTTGTGAGTAACTTTTAAAAATGGCAAGGCCTTTAACTTCAAAGTCTTGCCATTTCGTCGCCAGCACTTTTCAGTTCAAAGTCACGCCAATGGAAACAAGTCGAGACTGAACCGCGGCGTGTGCACCACGGTGACAGGATGCACGGACTAACCTCGCGTGGCGAAGATTGAAGTTTTTGGATAAAATCAGTTGATATCCGCGCTCGTAAGAAATGACCAAATGGCTGCGTAGTGGGCGCTTTATGGGGCCTTTACGCTACCGGTACTCTAACAGCACTCAACGTAAGGATGTACGCAGGCAGCTTGCAGCGTGCACACTCGACAAGCCACTTTAATGTGTTGTATCAAAACTTGTATGGAGTCCACCTTAATACTTGAAGCCGCTGATGGGTTGTACCTCTACCCACGTGTAGGCCTACATGTACATGTACAGTCATTTTTATACATTACGCAGTTTAGCACTTTAAGCCAAGTTTGAAAGATAGTCGAGCAATCATTCTCCGATCCACCACCGATAATTATGTTATTTTTTACTTTCTGGGAACTACTCTACTAAAAATGGTGTTCAACTGTGTGAAGAAAGGATTGCACAATATTTAACCTCCAAAACGGCCAAAAATGCTAAAAATGCAAGTTCGCGATCTGACCCCCTCACCGAAATGCAGGTTGTGGTCAACTAAAGCTTTTACCAATTGACTCAATATTTTTTTTTAAAAGTGCTCCTAATATACAAAGGCAACTTTTCCCTGCTATTGGAAGTGACAACTAAATAAAAAGTTTTGACGGCCCACCCTAATGTACACCATAGGACTCGTTGGTGCTGATGGTTCTGAGGTTTTAAGGACCGTGTGTAGTAATCTAGTAACTAACAAACACCTTTATAGTGCGATTCTGTGCGGAGGGTCATGCACAGACCGCTACCCCTCTTTAGTCGCCTTTTAGGACTCACCCGGGGAGCTCTGGGCTGTAAGACAATTCTTTGTTCCCCAGCTTGCGGGGGTACATGATATCACTTTATACGTTCACCCATGTGTACAGTATTATCCGCTAAGTCCAGCGATGCCACTGCTATTAGGGTTATAATTTGTTATTATTGTTGTTGTTATATTAGTTTATATTATTATTAGTTACATATTATTAGTTATATATTATTATTATTAGTTACAATATTATTATTGTTATACTAGATTTAGAAACATTTCAGTGTTTGAGGGATAACGCACTCATCAGATATCTGAGGATATTTTCAACAAAAAGGCACAAAATTGGAGCTGGGGATCATGTTTGTCAAAAATGCAGTCCAGGGAGACTTTTTGCTATGATAATCCAGAATCTAAGAATATTCCGTTTTGACCGATGGACCATGGTATCGCCGGTTAAGGCGTTGTAGCCTACTTCTATCCACGTGTACATAGGAACCTGTTAACGCGTTGTTCGGTCAGCCACGCTTACAGTAGAACGGTGGAACCTGTTAATGCGTTCTGTCGAGGCGCCTGGCCGTAGACGACTCATAAGCATGCGAATGGGGTAATTGAAGATCTGGCGGCGAGGCCGTCGCTCTTCGGCTTCCATTACCGGACGGATTGCAGCGGGGGGGGGGGGGCTTCTGATGGGAGGGGGGGAAAGAAGACAGGAGAAGGGGTACGTTACCCGGGCGTGGGAGAGGGGGGGTGGGGTAGTGGCGAAGCGCATTAGTAGCGGACAATCGCTCGTCTTGTGTCCAAAAACAAATCGCTGTTGCTGCAAATAAATCGTGTGCACTGCGATCGCGATTGACCCCACATTGTACTCGAGCAGTTCTTTGTAACAGCGGTTTGCAGTTGATCGTGTTTAGTAACGAAGACTTACAGTCCTGTTTTGCGCAAGAGACCCGCCGCAGAACCGAATCCTTCTCTAGCCGCCTTTTACGCCTCGCCCGGGGAGAACACACAACATAGCTATAGTGATAGGCCTACAACAATATTATTTTATTATTATTAATCTTTACCAAATATATACGATACCAAAATGTTAGAATTGATCAAGATTCATGGCGCAAAGCACGCTTTGGCCTAAAAATCGTTTGGCGACCAAAGAACTGAACTTACTGAATCCTTCTTTAGTCGCCTCCTTTCACGACTCGCCCGGGGAGCCCTGAGATGCAAGCCAATTCTTTATTGCCCGGCTTGCAGAAGTAGGAAGATGTGCAGTTGCTATGCACCTCGCACAAGGGCGTGTTCTGGTAAGCCCTATGCAGTAACTGGTGTACACGAAATGTGCTGCCATCAATCAAAATTTGCGGTGAAAAATGTTGAATTTGAACTCCACAGGGGGGTAGGATATGTGCAATTTCTCAATTTTTCATTGTAGCACTGATCATTTTGTGACCGAACTTCTTAATTTCTTTATCGGTTTTTCTCAGCTTCGAACTGCGCCAAAGTATGCCGTAGTCTTCTCTCGCATGCTTTGCAACATCTCCCGCGCCGGTCATGACACCCAGATCCCTAGGCTGAACTTCATTTCGGGGCCGGGGAGGGGGAGGGGGAGTGACTTACAACTCCTCACCCGAACTCGCGTTCAGAGGAGAGGCAGATTTCTTCAAGGTGGGGAGGCAGAACTGTTGGCTAAAAATTCTCATGTCAAAAACAATTTATCGCATCTCTTGCTTCTGTGATTAATTGTTTCACGATTGTGTTTCCTGCCTAAGCGGCGTATAAAGAAAAAAAAAAACTCTTTTTCCAATTTCGGCGGGTATACCAAGCCCAAAATACCATACCCATCGTCTACGATCCTGATGACATCGGACTTGACACAGTGACGCAGGAAGTCAGGAACTCGGATGGGGATTAGCGGGGGGGAGGGGCTTGGAGAGATGGCTTGGCAGGGGAGGGGGCAGGGGGTGGGGGTGCGGACAGACGGCGCGGCCTGGAGGAAGGGGGGGGGGTGTATAACGGGTCGACCGGGACGCATTACCGCCTCGCTCGCTTTCACCGACACGAAATAAAACGGTCCATCAATTATCCATTGACATGCGCTGCGCAGCAGCGGTGGCGGGCGTGAATTGAATCTGCCCCAATCCATCTTGGCTCTTCCTTATTTGAATACAGGATGGAGGAAGTTCGAAAATAAAATTAGTAGGCCTAAACAAACGTTAATCGTAACTTGGTCCTAGCCCCGTCGCAGCCCTAACCCTACCTTGCTAACCATGACGCAACCCTAATCATAATCATAATATAAACTTAATAAAGTTTCAAAACAGCGAATTCCTCCAATCCTGTGTATTGCAAATAAGCAAGAGCCAAGATGGATCGGAGCAGATTCCATTTCCGCGAGCAGCAGCAGCAGCAGCAGCAGAAGCAACATCAGCAGCAGCAGGCTGACTCCCGCGTCACAAGTCATGACTCGACGCAGCAGGACTTGGTGGCGCTGCAATTCGCAGGACCGCTGTGACATGCAAACCTCTGCTGATCTTCGCTGCGGTTGTTGCTATAGCGTGAATCCTCATGACGCCTAGTTTGTGCAGCAGTTCAGCATCTTCGCATGCGGGCAGGGCCGTAGAGTGACCATTCTCAGCGGGGAGGGGGGCAGGCATTAGAGCAGGGGGGGGGGGGCAGAAATTTTTGCGCTCTATGCACACTGCACAAAGTTTCTGACAGAATTTTTTTCCGCGTCCAATGCTATCTAAATGACAAGCGCAGGGGGGAGGGGGGCAACACGACAACAGTCATGGAGCCAGGGGGCTAAATATCTTACTTCCTCAGTGCAGGGCGGCAAAAGGCTTAATTTCACTCAAGCCCATAATCCAATAGTAACTTTTCTGAGAACAGGGGGTGCAGAGACTCTAGCAGGGGGGCTATGCCCCCCGCATCTTTGCAGGGGTTGTTGCTAGCATCAATCCCATATAAAGCGACTCAGTGACTTATTTAGGTATTAACATTAACGCTGGAAATAATTTCAACTGCTGCTTCGATAAAATGAAAAGTAAATTTTACGCAAGTTTCACGCATTAATTCAATATAGCAAACTTGGTGAAATTAATAATGACATTGTGACACTAAACTTGGTTTCATCTATAGCTCTGCCATGTTTGCTGCGCGCTGTAGAAGCACTGCCTTTAACAGAGACGCTTCTTCGAAACATCGAGCATCCGTGGAGCCGCGTCTTTAAAGTGCTGCGCGTTTGCAAGTAGCGGTGGTTAAGTGCACAGTGCACTCGATGCCTATTTAGTCGCTATTTTGGTCATTTGCTGTGTTTTTATTTGATCTGTGTTTTTATTCTGATATGACGGAAAACAAATAATCAATCACTTAATCAATTAATCAATCAATCAAAACAACACTAAAATTAACAAACGTCGAGCTTCAGTTTGGACTGCTCCGAGCAGAATACTGTTCCGGCAGTTAAGCAGAATAACTACCTTCACTGCATGGCCTTCAAGCCTCCATGTCTCCCGCAGCGACCCTCGACCCTCCCCCCGGAAGCATGCTTCTTGACCGTGCCGCCTTGCCGCCTCATCCCGGCCGGTCGCCCCTCCAGGGAATCCCAGGGAGGCCCTGCCAGGCCGTTCTCGACCCCCCTCCCCCCGTAGGGTGACCGGGGGGAGGGAGGCCGCCCGGCCGCGTGCGTCCGTTTAATTGCGCATATAGATGACGGTTCTTTGTGAGACGGGCGTCCCACGTCGCATCAAATATGGCGCAGCTCGCGGCGGCAGGGGAGGCTCTGCGTTATTATATATGAGAGAGCACTGCTACCCCCCTCACCCCCGCTAGCATGTCAAGTCAAATTTTGTCAATGCTAAAGTACGGAAGTAAGGAAAATCATGATCAAATTAGACAAAGAACACAATCATCCCCTCCTCCACCAACGTTAATTACCTCCCCCCTCACCAGCATGTTGAGCGAATTTTTGCCAAGTGATGGGAGTTTCGGCCGCGAAATGTAGGCTTATGTTACCACCCCCACCCCCCCACCCTCCCCCGGTCGTTTGTTGTGCACGAGAAGAAATAAGTTTCGGTAACCAAAAATTGTGGGCGTCGTGACTTGCGCAAGAGAATCTAGTAATCTAGTCCCCCGTCGCCCCTCCCCACCAAAAAAATCTAGAACCGCACCTGCTGATGAGAGACAGCCAAGCGTGCGCGGATGGCGAGATCCGTAGACGCGTAGCTAAGGCGTCGTTCGTTGGCAGATGCGACTCAATTCTCCGGCCGGGGGGAGGGGGGTGGGGGGGGGGGCCCGTGGACGATATAGTTGCGCGAGATGGCGACACATGGAGCAAAGGTGACTCCACATCGCGCAGCCTGTTGCTCGCAGGCTGTATCCTTGCGCATGCGCACTGAATTCGTTGAGCTTTCAACTTTACGAGTTTACATCGAAGTCGACGGTCTTACGAAATAAGAACTCGACTCCGCATTGATCGTAGATTAAGATGCCTTCAAAACAGCACGGGCCTAATTGCTTAACTTGCAAGAACTTAGACCGCTACTGGTTGGCTTAATTTAGTGTATAGGCCTGCTGATTTGAATGCATTTTGCTTGTGAAGTTCATGATGAAATGGCCCATGCCATGGACTCACTATGGGGCCGACAAGTACGTTTTTGTGGTTTGTCGGTTATTGTGAGAATTCTCTTGCGGTATCGACGCCGTACTGAGCGGGCTAAATTATAGTGTAGGGCTATGCTTTGTGTGCATAGACCGGGCAACTCCAGTGTGTCGAGTGCGCCGCACCCTATGCCTGCTGCTTGAAGTTTTAAACATTTGGACATATATATACTCCTGCTTTTGCAAGAGTGGTTTGAAATTAAATATTGATTGCTGGCCTATTGGTTGATTGAAGAAAAATGACCTCGTCGATCAGCAATTGAGCCAATCGGCTGTTTACTATAGGTCTTCTGTACGCTCCTACTCGGGTATTAATTTGTCGCCAGGTCTGGTTCCAGATGCTCATCCCTGATTGGTTGTCCCCAGGTTTGGTTTCAGAACCGCCGCGCTAAGTGGAAGAAGCGCAAGAAGACGACGAACGTCTTCCGTTCCCCCGGGGCGCTCGTCCCCTCCACCTGCCTCTCCCCCTTCGGCACCGACTCCTTCTTCAGCTTCTCGGGGGGCTCGACGGGGGGCGGCGCCCCTGATCCCCGCGGCGGGGGCGCCTGGGGCATGCCTAGCATGTACCACCACCAGGTAGGCCTTTGGTTGCATGTGGACGTCCCTTATTTGAGGCGATTTGTCCCGTGTCCCTTATGATAGTAAAAGTGTAAGGGACGCCTATTTTCCCTTATTTGGAGACGCCAGTTATTGTCTCTCATCCCTGAATTGCAATCATGCGATAAAACACACAAAGTTCATATTTCAAACACCGACAAACTTCACAGTTACATAATAATTGTCTATATCCTATATATGCGCACGTGATCAATAGTTAACTTGGTTTGTTTTTGCGCAAATCTTTTGACGAAATGTTATTGGCAATTAGCCAAATATTTTATACATTCTGTTGTGTAGTTATGCAGGTTGTACATAGGCCCCGTTATGTAACCTAATTTAGCCTGTGTCTCTCATGTATTGAAAAATTGAACGTTAACATAGGCACGTTGAATTCTTTGCATCTCTTAGGGTGGATTCTATAGACGCACCTTTACGCCCGGCTAAGCAAAGTTCTCGCTAAGGAACGGAATTTAACGGGCAGCCCTTCGCTGCCATTCGAAAAAACGCGCAATGCATTCATAAATTTTTAAAAAGAAAAAATAATCTCCGCAAGAAATGACGTTAATTTGAATGCGGTGACAACATAAATAATTTTGCTTGAAATCTGTGACGTCACGATACTTTAATGATGTCGTGTACTATTTTAAATTGGACTAAACATACAGCTACTTTGAATGGCATTTATGGACTGCTGTTAAATTGTCTCCTAAGCTAAGGTAAAGGTAAAGGTGGGAACAAAGGAACGACTATAGAATACACTCTTATTCGAATAATAAAAATCTGGCAAATCTAGATGCAGCCAGGCGGGGGCCCGACAGCGCGCTACGGCCCCCCGTCCCTCGGCCGTCACCAGGAGTCCTCCTTCGGGCAGGCGTTCTCCGTCGCCGCCGCTGCAGCGGCAGCAGCAGCTGCCTCCGTCCAACACCTTCCTTCGAGCGGGGTGCCGTCCCACCTGGGGGTCCTCAACCCCTCCTGCATGTCAGGGCTGGGGGGGGCCTTCAACGGGGGCCACTCTCCCACGTCCATGTATGCGCCCTCAAGCGGCGTTTCGTCCGGGGGCGCCGCGGGGGGCGGGTACTGCAGCATGGCATCGTTGTCAGGGGGGAGCGGTGGGGGTGGGGGGGACTCCCCGATGTTTGGACAGAATCCTCATTTGATGGGGGGCGTGTATTGCGGCGGGGGGCTGGGGGGCGGGGGGCTAGGCGGGGGGTTAGGAGGAGGGGGGCTGGGGAGCGGAGGGTTGGGCGGAGGGGGGATAGGAGCAGGGCATGGGGGTGGGGGGCTGGGAGGAGTGGGGCTGGGAGGCGGGGGGCTGGGCGGGACGGGGGGCATGGGGGATATGATGGAGGAGTCGTTTCAGGGGTCCAGTATTGCCGCGCTGAGGCGGAGAGCGCTCGAACACTCGGTCAGCATGGGCGGGCGCGCGCCCTACAGATGAAGGGAGGACAGGGATTGTATCAGAAAATTTTACCGTCGTTGTATAACTCAACCCAGTTAAGAATACAATGGCATATGCAGTGGCGCAACTAGGAACTCTGGGGCCCTTGGACAAAAAATACAGACGGGCACCTTCCCTCCCTAGCTGAGCTCCGCTGCCACCGCAACTTGCTCGTGAGTCGCGATGCGGCGACTCGTCTCTGCTCTTAGACTGCTCTATACTCACTCAAAGACAGCTGAACTATAGGCCTACTGCCACATATAGCTATATTGCCATGTAATGTAAAGACATGAATTTTGGGGGACTTTATATGATTAGATATGATTTGAGGGAAAAAAAGATTTAAAATGCTGACAATTTCCGGCTAAAACATGTGCATTAATCTCTGCTTATAGGATATAAAAAGAAATTATAATACTCGGGCTCGGGGGCCCCCAGCCCCTCTTTACTCTGGGGCCCCTTGGACTTGGCCTACCCTGCCTACGTTATTGTTACGCCACTGCTCATATATAGCTTCTCATGTATAGCTTCTCGATTCCGATGCGGCCACGGTGCGTTCACGCTATACCCTGTAACTCCAAATTCTCAGCCCATACACCGAGCCCGAGCCCTAACACCAACGCACCCCGCTCCTCTCCACCCCCGCTCCTAACTAGCTAGCCCTAACAGGGCCCTGATCCTAACGCCTGCCCCTAGACTCTTACCTCGATCTATTTATAGCCGATGTATAATTATTTAGTATCTAGATTGGTGGGCTGGAAGGCATGGCCGGCGTCGGCACGGGCACCAGGAGCAGCTGTTCTAGCTAGATCCACGCAGTTAAATCCCAGTAATACGGTAATGTGGTAAAATCGTACTCTGGATTAGCCTCGCATAGCCTACTTTGTTTATTGGTAGGCTAACGTTGGTTAAAGTGGAGTGCTGGTGTCCACGGCTGCAAATGGCCTGCCCCTGCGTAGCGGGAAATTGGGCCACAAAACGCGAATTCGAGTGTTTGTGTGTGTAGGCCTACACTTTGTTTAGAAACCTTAGTTTAAGGTGTGTAATTGTTTGAACTGACGTTGTGTTGGAAGCTGGAGTTTGAAAACCCTTAGGACTTGGTTGTAAAAAAAAACGGATTGGAGTAGGGGGGCCGGGCATACCAAAATATAAGCAGTGCCATATCGGTGAATAACGTGAAATGTTGTCTAGGCTAGTCGCTTCGACTTTTATGAGTGTTTAGAAAGATTTAATTTAGCTGAATATAGTGTAGGTTTTATAGCGTTGTAATAGGCCTGCAGGAAGCTGTAGACTTACGTTAGATAGGTCACACGGCTTCGCTATGGCCTATTAAAAATACTCTGCGCAGTGATACACTCTTTCAGTGAAGCAACTGTGTTGTATGTTAGATCTATCGCTATTAGGCGTATATAGGCCTACATGCCGACTTTTGGAGACAGCGAAAGAAGAAGAGAAGTAAGCCTGCGTGTAAGCCTACATGACATCATGTACGTTGTACAAAACGTGCATGCACATGTAGGCTCGGGCCCCCGACATGTCTCAGAAAGCTCTACATGCAGCCTACGTGCGCAAAAGATTACATTAATTACATTAGCTAATCGTAGACAGTAGGCTATGTGCGTTGTAGTTGTTTAGACAATTATTGTTATCTATTTGCGTTGCATTTTATTATGTTGCTTCTGCCGCGAGATAGAAATCAAGTTCTCTATAAAGGGATTAGAAACCGCAATGCGTCTCGAAATCGTCCAACGGATAAAAAAAGAAGATGGAAGCGCATCTTGCAGCACTTCCCTTCCCGCCAATGACAGTGCCCGTCGGTCGTATTTACTTGAAAGAAACTAATAAATAAAACATTTTTGTATAAAAATTGTAAATAAAAATGAAATAAGTATCAATCTTGGAAAAACACGGAGAAATAGTCTTGAGGATAGACTTAGGCTTAGTTTCGGACGAGGTATTTTGTTAGTAGTATGGCGGATAGGTTTGTTGCAGTGGGTTTACAGTGGATATTGTATTACGAGGGGGTGTGGCACGTATATTATATACGTGCCACACTCCCTAGTAATACAATATCTTCCATAAATATCCGCTGTAATATCGTCTATAATACATATCCTCGATTAATATCCAGTAGCGTCGTGCAATATGCTCTATAAATATCCTCTGTAAATTGTAATATCTTAGTAGTGATACAATATCGTCTATAAATATCCTAGCTATGATATCCTCTATAGTAATACAAGATTCTCTATAAAATATTCTCTATCCTCTATTATAATACAATATCCTCTTAGGATATCGCACTATTGCCTATTTTGCCCGTACAATTGTACACGTATATATTATGCTTTATACTTTAAAGAATTAGAAGAGTTGAAAGTAACATTTCAATTTACTGATTTTACAAGAACAATGGTATATATAGCACATTAGGAATATCATATCAGGAATATAATATTGAAGCGGATTGAAAATGTGTGTGTCAGCAAGTCCGTAAAGGCTAATTACGAATGTTTTGGTTTGTAAGTTTGAAAGTTAGTGTAGGCTCGCAGAACTATGTATACCGTATACCGGTAGTTCAGTGGGTTGCTCTGAATTCTCTGTGTCATTTTAGGCTTATCGCAGTTCCATCAACGTTTCGTTGTACGCTGGTCGATCAGGAATGATACAGTGATACTGCTTCTATCTGCTGCGGCTTGACAGCAGCATGGCCGCTGAGATTGTTCTCAAAGGTCTGTAGTTGTTATTTGGAAAGAGTACCAACAACGTAGCATAAAATATGATCTACTTTCACAAAAACAGTCCTATATACATTCATTTTATTAAAATCCTAATCCTAACGTAACCCTAACCTAGCCCTAACCTTTGCGTATCCCTAACCATAGTTTGATAACCCTAACGTAGCCCTAACTCTAATTTAGTGGTCACGTGTCATGTCTATGGGCTGCAGTACATTGCGCGTTTATTACCCTTTCTGAAGAACAGCCTGGTTTGCTGATGCTTAAAATAAATACAATTTTGCATTTATTTGCAGCATAAATGAGGTTACTGTCGGCTACAGTCAAAGAAAATAAATAAAATTGTCTTTGACAAACTGCGGCCAACAAGAGACAGCAATACCAAATATAGGCTAGGGTTTAATATATTACTCGCTGTTTTGTAGCATATACACACGTGTGAAGTTTTTACCTCTAATGTAAGTTGAGAAATAAAGAATTCACTTGCAGCCCAGAGCGCCTCGGGCCAGTCCTATGTTAAGGAGAATAAAGAAGTGTTCTATGCCGGACACCGGCTCTCTTACACAGAACCGGAGTTTAATAGTCTTTGGTATAACATACGGTCTTTAAACTGCAAATTTAATCCCCCCCCCCCCCTCTACGTAAAGTTAAAAATGAGAAACGATTATATGATATGGTTATCCTTAGGGTTGCTTCTTGAAATACTTTAGATTAGGATTTCAATAATATGCTTTAATCAAATCCCCAGATTGTAGGCATTTTCCTCTGTAGGCTACTGTGACCTCTTTTTTCCTCTGTGACTGCTTTCTAGCAATGCATGTTTCATGACAGATTTCTTTGAGGTGTACAGTCGTCTCTTTGACCACCGACCGGCGATCAAGGCTGAAGTGAACTTCTTTGTGAAGGAGTTTGAGGTGAGCTGTCAAGTGGGGGAGCCTGGGTGATAAATCGCATAATATGATGTATTTTAATATAATGTTTTTATCATGGCTAAGCTTGACATTGGCTATGCACAAATTTTATTAGAATTGAGCTTAACCTTCACTACTGCACATTTTATTAGGGCTAAGCTTAGCCTTGAGTTTGAGTTTACTTATACTTGAGTTTTCTACAAATACATGATGACAAAATATTTTTAGTCTTAGGCTCATATAAAGGACAATAGGCGCCTTATATGAGCCCACGAATAAATTGTTATCATATATTTGTAGAAATATGTCAAATGAGTTGACTTAAGCCAATATTTGTAGAAATTTGTCAAATATTGGCTTAAGTCAACTCAATTTTAACTCAAATCCATAAATTTGGCTTTACGCATGTTTCATCATGGCTAAACTTACTCGCTGCGTAGGAGCGCCGCAGGAATCAGGAGGTGATGCACTTGCAGCAGTCCTTGGAGCATGTGCGCGAGATCAACGAGAAGCTGGTCGCAGCCTGCACGTTGCATCTACAGACCTCCCTGCCTACCCTGCGCGCTGCGGGTACATTATAGTACTGTATGATGTATTGAGGGTTACCGTACTTCAACTTCAACTTCTCTACTACACTCCATCCTAATGGATGATTATTTGCAGGGCTGACGAAATTAAGCAACTTTGCCAAGGGTGCACAAAGTGACACGAAATCTTTTGCCGCGGCCGGGGTTCAAACCGACTCTCTGCCATACTCACAATCCGAAGTCCGCTACTTAGACCACTCGGTCACAACGCTTCGCCTGATTGTTCTGTTCGTACTGTTGTGCTGATGCTTGAGCTGGCCAGTGGTGTTTGAAATAGAAATATTATGCGCATTTCTGAGCGTAAAAATGTAAAAATGCAATACCAAAATGAAAAGTTATAATAAATAGGAAATTTTACGTAGTGGACAGACTGGCTATATTGCGTTGCGCATTGAACGCATTACTACATGCTGAGATGTAGTAGTCACGGTGTCAGACTGAGACGCCGTGACTTATTTATCGACTATAAATAATTATCCTACAGAATTGAACCCTGGTCCTCTGGACCAGGGGCCGCAGTCACCATAGTCGCGACTGCCGAGCACGAGCGAGTTTTGTGGTGGATCCAGCTAAATGGCCAATGCCGTGCACGGGTTTTTGGATGGCGCGACCTCAAACCTCGCTCCAGCTAGGCAGTCGCGGCTGTGGCGACTGCGGCCCCAGGGTTCAAGTCTCCGCACCGGCAACTGTGTAACCATGGCCTGAAAATGAACCCAAAAAATGCCCCTAGACCCAGGGCTGTTAAACACGCAAGTGTCGTTAGCTGCTAACCTGTGCCAGATAATTATTTATTTGGTTGACGTCAGGAAGGGCACAAAAACCCAGCTCCAGCAGTTTTCAACAGGGCGCAAGCGTCTAAACCTGTGTGAAAACATGGCCATTATCAGATTAGATGATATAAAAAGGAGATTGGTTAGTTAGTATTGGTGTGTTAGTACTAGCATGGCTGTGGCGCCCGAATATGAAGACCCTGCGTCACACGACGACAAAGCGCCGGGCCTTGGCGTCTGGACGCCTGAAGGAACGCTTAGCGGAAGTCCTGTAGTAATCCACTGCCAGCTGTTAGTAATTGTGCTGTTTCTATGTGCTCAGTGGATGATGCCGTGGCTCTGTGTAAGAAGATAGAAGACAGTGAGTCCGACACCGACAAGGTTGTACTGATCATATATAGGGTCATTTGAAGTCCACGGGGTTACGACTGAGTTGAAGTTGAGTTTACGTTGGACAAATTACATTCACATTCATATTCACATTCGAAATATTAATGTATTCGTATTAGTATCTGTCATGTAATATTAGCGTCAGTCCAGCAAATAGGGCCTACCAAACGTAAATTTTGAAAAAGACAGAAAAGAGTAAAAATAGCTAAATAAAATTCTATCCGAATGCTATTTCGAATGTGAATATGAATGTGAATCACTTGTCAAACGTTAACTCAACTCAACTCAATGATAACACCGTGGACTTGAAATGACCCATTGGTCTAGTAGTCGATGGCTGATGTCCTGTGATGACTGATGATGGCTTGATCACCTTCTGTAAAGCATGAGATCTGATATTTGCTGCATGCTAGTTTCGCGGTTTTGCCTCTCCGAAATTTGCTGCACTTAATTTTTGCGTTATTGAGAACAGCTTTATCCTGTAGTTTCTGTAGCTTTATTTTCTGGCAAATAGTTTTTGATCCTCAAAATGAGCCAAAATTAGGCTTCATTCAAGCAAAAATATCACGTTTTACAGTATTACTTATGGTTGATGTCTGAATTTTAAAAATGCTTTTGATCATTCTTTCCTCAGAGCTACATATATAACATGACGGCGTGCCTGTTGCAGTCTGATTGGCTGACGCGCCAGCGAATGGCGCGCGAGCGCGCATGGACGCAGTATCTGGACACGATGTGCGAGCGCACGGCGGCGGTGGACGCAGAGTTTGAGGCGGAGGTCGGACTGGTGCGACACCACTACAGCGAGCTGAGCCTGTTGCAGGAGCAGCAGCAGCAGCAGCAGCTGAACCTGCAACAAGCATCTGCAGCTGAACTCACAGCAGCAGCTGAACCTCAGAGCAGCAGCAGTAGCTGAACTCGTAGCAGTAGCTGAATTCACAGAAGCAGCTGAACCCTGTGGCAGCAGCAGCTGAATTCGCAGCTGCAGCAGCAGCTGAACTTGCAGCATCAGCAGCAGCAGAATCTGCAGCAGGCAGCAGCAGCAGCTGAACCTTGCAGCAGCAGCATTTGGACCCGTAGCAGCAGCAGCAGCCGAACCCATACTGTCAGAGCCTCAACCTAGTGTGGACCACATGGACATTGATAGATTAGACGACCAAAAAAGGCGGTTAGTCGTTAAAAAGGAGTTGATCGCTGAGTTAGTTAACTCAGCAAAGCTGCGCATGAACCTGGTCATGAACTGCACCCTGTTACGCATTAATCTGCTGCGCCCTGTAGCCTGTTGACAGATGATGATGATGTTGACAGACTGGATCCCAGTGGATAAAGTGGAACGGATCATCCCAGGGGACTCGTTAACGTACATTTAGTAAGATTAACTTAAATTTTATCCCAACTGATATTTAAAATAAGTAAAATCCATTCGTCGACCGCCGTGACGTCATCATTCAGTTCACGCACTACTGTGCGGAGTTTCCAATAAAAAAGATAAGATTTTCTTAAGATTTTCTTATGACAATCTTAGAACTAAGATTGTCATAAGATCGCTTCCTGAATGAGGGCCCAGATCACATACATAGGCCTACCTACAGGGCCACTGAATGTCCACAATGTGATTTGGGGCGCCTTTGAAAAGCTTTGTCACCATCCCACCCCCTCCGGTGTGAATTCTGTACGGAAAGGACCATTGAAAAATGTGCAGCTATAGGCAGAGTTCAGTTTAGTCCTTACAAAGTAGGAGTAGCGTTACGCCAGCTGATTAAAAAATAGGAGTAGTGCACTCCTATGCCTTTCAAAAATGGAGTAGGCCTAGCGTAGGCCTACTCCACCATCGTCCATTTTTACGAGTAATGTTACTCCTACCCATTTCTTAATCCGAGTAGCGTTTCAAAAAAACGTCGGTTTTGAAGTCCTACTAAACTTATCTTTGGTTATAGGATAGCGCCTGAGCCGAGGCTACAAAAAGACTATTGACCCAAAACCATCAGAGATGCAGCGGCTTTAATTTTGAACGTTAATCGTTACTGGACTCTGTACTGTATCTCGTTAGTGGATTAATGTAACTATGTGCTAGACTCCGGTTCCACACTCAAATGTGCATTTGAGCGGGAGATGTCTAGTTGTTGATGTCTAAAATCCGTAAATCTTAGTATTTGCGTGACGATTTTTATAAAAAGACTAAATGACTGGTCTGCCTTTTTACTTTATAGATAACAGGCCTTCTTGTACATGCAATGCTGTAAGATCTGAACTTGCGTCAGTTAGATTTTTTGCTACATTCAATATCTTCGCTTTGTGTGGCACATATTGTGTCACCTTGCTTATTCATTTTATTATTTATTTTTTGTTACGTTGACCATTGCGACCATTGATTTGAAGAAATAAAGTTTATATATTATTCTTCTGATGTGGTTCGTGATATGAAGTTTTATTTTGGTCGCTTAAGCAGAAGAGACGCAAAAAAATCGCTAACTGAAGAAGGGGGAGCGGTTCTGTGCCCGCTCTCTTGCACAGAAATGGACTATATAGCAATTGTGTGCTACACACGGTCCCTAAAATACAAAAAACAAACAAAACAAACACAAGAAAGTCACAAACAGAAAGAAAACAGCAAAGGTGCAAATAGCCTACAAAGAAACGGATGCATCGTGGTAAACCGAGTAAGATTGAAACTGATATCTTGTATTGAAGCATTGAAATCTTGAAAAGAAAGTCAACTAAATCAGAAGAAGGGCTACGTAAAAAGTTCAAAAGATAGCAAAACTTGCATTTGTTAATGTCATTGCCAAGCTATAAGCAGTTTTTACTACAACTTTCTGTTGGTTTCATCCAATTCACTGAATAAAGCGTTTGAAATTCAAAAAGATGGCCCCATTGTCTTTAACTGCAAAATCTTCCAAGAAGATTACGACTGGAACAGTAAGGGTTGGTTTCTCCAACACGGATTTAATGATGGTTCAGGATTTAACCCACCTTTTTGCATAGGCTAAATTCTGAACCACCATTAAATCCGTGTTGGAGAAACCAGTTCTAAGACTTGCGCGTTGTTTAGTAGGCTCAGGCAGCCGCATTGCGCAAATTATTGAACTGCGGAAAATAAATCATCTGCAGCATGCTGCTTCAATCACTATTGTATTCGCCATAAAACAAGTTACAATAAAATCAGTAGGCTAAATCATTGAACACCTGAGCAAATACCTAAGGGATAAAATCTCTGTAGGCTACGTCGTTGATCCATATATTTTGTTGCCTTGTGCTTAGTTAAGATCACAATAAGAACAAAACATTTTCGGTAACTGCATGCACAAGTCAACTACGTATTCGGGGTTAGGGAGAAGTTGATAGATTTATAACACCTGCGATGAGCGGACGAGGGTCGTAGAATCAATGCTGGAGTCGATCGATGTTGTCTAGTTAACCTGACACCATTGCACTGATGATCGGGCGAATGGGCATCGGTTTGATTCGAAGGGTCTTTTAAATATTTCACATGATTCGCGTGTCCCGTTGCAGCACCTCGAAGGCATAATTGCCATGGTTCCAAGTTTAGGTCGAAGATTAGTTTGATTGAGACGGCTTTAATTAGACTGCAGTTGTCATGTTCATCATGTTTTGTCAAGTTTCATCAGCTGTGCATGTATTTTATACATATAGGCTGCTACTAATGTTTAAATTAAGCTGTGACAGTTTAAGGCGGCTGAAGAAGCCGGAGCGATCTGTGCCTGGCTCTTCGCACAGAACCGGATTGTAATGGTTTTCGTTGCAGTAAGGAAAACAATTACAACCCGGTTTTGTGCGAAGAGCCAGGCACAGATCGCGCCCGCTTCTTCAGTCGCCTTTTACGCCTCTCCCAGGGAGCTCTGGGCTGCAAGCCAATTAGCCAATTTCGTTTTTCGTCTTATAAGGGTCGCACAAGCAGCACAACACAACCATGTTGACCTACTTAATGAAGCCAGCTCTCTATTGCAATCCGGTCAAGAGAATGCTGGCCAGACCAGAGTTTACATCGCCTAACTTGTCATACGAATTTTTAACGTCAGCGAATGGTGCTACTCAGTACTGAGCGGGACTTGAATGACCCCCATAGTTGACCCCATTTGAAGTAACTTCGGATGAATTGAGTCCGAGAGACTCGGACTCAATTTTGCCTGCGTCGATGCAGCGAGGCCAGCCGCTGCGATCTAGAACAAATATCAGAAGACTATTTAGCACGCGACTGATGCAAAGCTGATGCAAAAAATTTGTTACGGTAGGCCTACATGCAATTTGACGGCGATGAGCTAAACCCGCGTTTTGAAGTAAGCTAAAAAAAACTACAAGCCCACTTTTGGGCTATATAAGTTAGGCCTGGACTAAATCCGATTTGCGATAACTTCAAGTTCAATTGTAGGCCCAAACCAGTCAGCGTAGACTGGTCTATCAAAATTTAAACATTCGAATTTTGGAGGCATAATTATTGATACAATAACATGTAGCGGTAGCTTTTAGGCGGCCTAAAACGCGACGCTCGAAAATATTTTATCTCAGTATTATCGGGGTACAGATTTCAATCGGAACAGTGAACTAGACCTATAACTCGAGCGCATAGGAAACTGAGTGGGGTGGGGTTGCATATTTACAAGGACTGTGTGTAATAGCGAAGACTATACTAGTCCTGTTCTGTCTTACGGCGTAAGAGTGCCGTAGAAGGACAGCTCCCCCTGCTTTGGTCGCCTTTTACAACTCGCACGAAGAGCTCTAGGCGGCAAATCTATTCTTTATTCTCTGACTTGCTGGGGTAAGGAAACAGCGTGTAGGCCAACCCTAATTCTAGGCCTACTCCTTTTTAATTAGATCAAGTTAGATCACTAAAATATGCGTTGTGGATGTTTGGAAATAATGTTGGCGAAAATGTGCCAATTTGCTAGATTGACGTTAATTTTTGGGTTTTATGTCAATTTATTTTATACCCCGTGTCTAGCATTGTTTGATCAAACTGATAGCTTGATGCCGATTTAGAATCTCGCAAGAGTGCACACTGACAGGAATCAGCAAGTTCCTTCACAACATGGCAGGATCAACGTTCGCCGTATTGACGACGAGTCTACTACTCGCTGTAAGTCTTCGTGTCATTTTTTTTTCGATAACTGCACACGTTGGGCCAAAAGCTAGGGAGGGTGGGGGAGTGTGCTGCTGACGGATACTTATTTCCTCCCGTACAGAACTCACGAGCGACGGGAAGGAGTGGTGGCGGAAACTTGAAAACTTTGGACTCCATTTGATCGGTTCTACTTCATTGCTAGACCTTTCTAGAATTCTTGCGAGCGACCAAAGAGCCTGAAAATTGCGCTAATTTCTACCGGAAGTAGGCAAAAGCGGGACAGCCTTATCGTTGCGTTGCAAACGACTCTGAATGACATAGGTCACGCTGTCCGCACGCAGCGATTAGAATAAACGGGAACTCCTTAAGCCTTATCTCATCTTCCAATGTCTGTGAGCCCAATGTTATGCGGGGCAAGTGATCCATAATCTTTTCTTGTCTTATTTGAAATATTTAACGTAATTATTTTTGTGGCATATTGTCACTTGTCTGGAATTAAATTCACTTCCGGCCGGAAATAGTTACAAAATTACAACATTTTCACATTTTTGCTCACTTTGTTTAGCTCGGTCTGTCCTTCTATGGTTTAGCTTGGTTTAGGATTATACGTAGATTAAGATCTGCTAATGGCACACCCCCGGCAGGCCGGGGAACACAGAATTGACGTGCTGCCCAGAGCTCCCCAGGCGAGTCGTAAAAGACGACTAAAGAAGGGGGAGCAATTCTGTACGGGATCCCTTGCACAATGCGCAGCACCGGACTGTATATGATCCTTGTGCTACACACGGTCTCTAAACTACAAGAAAACACTAACGGCACAAACGCTGCATTCGTTTTATTTTTATGACTCGCCGCCTGCGCCGCAGCTGGTGGCTGGTATCGCCGTTCAAGACAGATCCTTCGAGAGCGGCGCAACGGGCACGGCGGTGGTCGTGTTGTCCGTGAGGCATGTCGTCAACAGTCGCATCTTCGTCAGCGACCACGGCATGCTGCGTCGCATCGCACACGTGCTCAGCAGTGATGGAACGATCCGACATGCTAGCGGAAACATATGGGGGGTAGGCAGTTGTAGAGATGGAGATAATCATTTCAGGAAGTAAAACGAGCCCAAGGCCATCACTTGGCAAGCAGGCAGCGTCAAAGTCAAACAACGTTTTGTTTTGTTTTGTCCAACTTTACTTCCTGAAATAGAATGTTGTTGTTATATAAATAAACCTAGCGCGATGTAATCTGACATTTGCTCGTCTCGTCCAAGGGGGGTCAGTACAGGCTGTATATCGAGGCACGTATGGAGATAACGGGGGCGGGGCTTGGCGCGCGAGCCAAACCAATCACCAACCGTTAACAATCGACCTGGTCATGACCCTTTCATATTCAATCAGAATGATTAACAACGACTACCCATAATTCAAATCGACTTCCGTTTTTGGCAAAAGATCCTTCTTTTTGCAGAATTGTGCATCTAATGCATGCGCTTTCTAGGCTTTAGATTTCTGTGGTCTCGTCTCGTGGATACTTAATTTATTGCACCTTGTTTGTGCTGTTAGTGTTGTCAGCATTTGTAATAATCAGTGTCATGTAAATGTTATTCTTGTAATCTTTGATGTTCGTTTTGGACCGCAGTATATTTTGCTTGTTTGACGACTACTCCTTGTTAGCCTTTATTGGGGTGTTTGTTGATAGAATACAATAGTGCTTCTGAATAGAATACAAATACACAATGATTATATCCCTCTCCACAGAATTTGAAGTTCCCACCAGAACTTAGACGTTCTGGTCTAAGAATTGTTTCTGGTGCGTTGTTATTCACAATGTGCTGCGAATCTTTACTTATAGGTAGAGGCGGACATGCTGGAGAGGACGCGGCAAGGCCCATCGCACACAAACATGGTCGCTAGCATCAAGAGACACTTTGGCATCGATTGGCACAGGGTGAGAGATATATCTACACCCTCCCCCATACCCCCGCTGTGTGTACACCCCAGTTTTGAGGCAGACACCCCCTCCCCCAAAAACAAATCAGAGCTGGGAGCTTGAACATTTCCCCTGAGGGGGTTGTAGCATGCTCAAATGTAATGACAGCTAAGAATGAGGTAAAGGCTGAACAAAGACTGTTAAGAATAGCCTGAAAATATCCGTCAGCATCCCCCCATTCTCCCCCGGTCGTGAGAGTTCTTCCAAGAAGGGAAACGTTCTGGTGGCGCAAAGATATTTTGATATTTTATGACACCCCTCTGAATTTTCTGAATTGTTTCTAAATTTTCTAACCCCTGCATAGCCAGGGAACAAAGAACTGACTTGCAGCCCAGAGCTCCCCGGGCGAGTCGCACAAGGCGGCTGACGAAGGCAGAACGGTTCTGTGCCGGTGTTGGCTCGCTTGCACAGAACTGGACTGTATATTGTATACGTGCAACACACACCTAAACTACAAAAATTATAAATCATTCTGAAATTTCTTACACCCCCCTGACATTGTTGATACCCTTCCTGAAATCTTAGACAGGGGGTCTAAGATTACACCCATGAAATATATGACATCTTCCCAATTCTAAAGTTCTTTATAATTGTCTGAAGGTGAAGAAAGCAGATCTCATTAAGCCGCTCTACTCGGCACTAGCGGCCCGCCTGTACCTGCACTATTACGGCGCCGTCCCCAGTGATCTAAACGGGCAGGGGGCTTTCTTCGAGCGATTCTACCCATCCTGGTTGAAAGCGGAGGATTATATTCGCAGAGCTCGTTATGTCGAGATCGGTCGGTAGCTATTAAAATATTTAAAGAATACTAATGACTAATGAAAAAGTTGAAAGCGGAGAATTATATTCACAGAGTTCATCATATCGGGCAGTGGTGTCGCTAGAGGGTGCCGCACCGGGTGACACAATTTTAGGAGGTGACACCCAAAAAATTCTGACTCTCAAGAATGTCTTTGTAAATTTCGAGAACGGTATAGCTACGATTTTTCTAAAGAAAACTAATCAGGAATCAAGACGTTGAAAGCTGGGGATTATATTCGCAGAGTTCATCATTTAAGGCCGGTTGCTAGACTTCGATTTGAAGTGCGATTTTATTTCGTAGTCCGAATTAACAATCAGCTTATTTGATACAATTCTTTCATGTATTTTCATTGGTTAATTTGGACTACAAAATAAAATCGCACTTGAAATTGCAGTCTAGCAACCGGCCTTTAGAGTAAGAACGCTATCATAATGCATCATTTAGAGAAATCGGCTATTAAAATATTTGAACTAAGAGCGAATCGAAACTTAGGCCTATTTGACTTGTGCTTTTAAGCTTGGCCTAGGCTATTTGTTTGCATTTTTGTTAATATCAAAGTGCACGATACTTGTAGGCTAACTCGCATTATTGAGATAGTAAGCTAGCCTAGGCTATATTTGAATGTTAGGATAGAACGCCGAGGATTATATTCGCGAAGTTCATCGTCCCAAAAATGTTGTGTTGGGTATCATAATATTGTGTCCCTGACCGAGGTTTGATTTTAGCGTTTTTTGTATCTCACGCCTGTTGCATATTTCGTGTGCCTATTTTGGATACATACTAAAATAAAATAAAATGTACAGAACCAAATTATCGTTGCAGACGACGAGCCTGCTACAACTACCACAACTACCACCACAACACGCGCCCCTGCGTCCACAGCCACCACAACACGCGCCCCCGCGTCTACAGCCACCACAACACGCGCCCCCGCTTCTACCACCACAACTCGTGCTCCCACGTCTTCTACCACCACAACTCGTGCTCCCACGTCTTCTACCACCACAACACAAGCCGCAACGTCTACAGCTGGTCGCGGTAAGTAGGCTAGCAATTTCAACTCAAATTTTATTTGACTCCCATCCAATATTCCATCTAAGATCCGCGCACTACAATTTGGGCTGTCGACTAATAAATGAAACAGAACAGATGACGCAAACGGTGATTTTGAAATTGATACACTATTTCAATATTTTTCACGTTTCATAATGATGCTGTTAGGCTATTGCAATAGAATAGTCAAACTAAAGTTAATATGGAAGATGAGTTCATTATCATCATATAAAATATCGCGTGAATAAAAAGTGTGTGAAAAAAATTCAGAAAGTGCAGATAAAAGTCGTTCAAGACTAAACAAAAGTGAGCACGTACAAATTTTTTGACCCGCTCACAGACTGTCTGGTTTAAAGGGAACATTGATGTCATAGGATAAGGCTATACGTTGTCCAGGATCTGCGCACGTCATATTTAAGAGCTCTGACAAATGAAGTCAGGCATATCGAGCCTTTTATAAAACATTCTTGTTTTTTGATCAATTACATGTAAATAGTCCAACGGTTGTTTCCCTGTGTAAAACTGACAAAGTGTTACTACTTTCATGTTAAAGCTTGAGAAGCATTTGAAAATAAAGAGTTATAAGGGTATGTATATCTAAGCAAACAAAATTTGCACTACATGTATGCATATTAAGCCATTCCTTGTATCCTATATCCTTATAGATACATAAACTTGTTTATGTATTATTTTATAGTACATAAACTTGTTTCCTGAATCATTATCGAAGCCAAGGTATATATTTCGGTAATTTCGTGCATCATTGAAAGTTTTTAATGCACATGTATCCTGTAAGCGCAAAATAAAACTGTTGCAGGTAACAAGAATACGGACGCCAGCACAACGCTTGCTGCTCTGTTTTCTACCACCACAACTCGTGCTCCCGCGTCTTCTACCACCACAACTCCTGCTCCCGCGTCTTCTACCACCACAACTCCTGCTCCCGCGTCTTCTACCACCACAACTCCTGCTCCCGCGTCTTCTA
>JAQIWG010000164.1:0-42871 GCA_034695025.1 Chamaedrilus cognettii | reverse complement strand
AAGCCAAATTCTGGCGCCGTCACTGCCCCCCCCCCCCCCCTACTGTTGTAGCCGTGCGACAGACGGACGCTGATTATTGTTAGATCTAATTGGCGCGTAAAAACTCATCTAAGCGTCTGACAGCGGATGACAGAGTGCCTGTCAGCGGGTGATGAATGCGTTCCCTGACCCGCCGCTGACCCCTGCAGCACCCGGGGTACAGTGGCGCCGCGCGGCGGGCAGTTCATGAATAAAATCTGCAGAAATTTGCGTCGCTTTGAATTGAATGAGAAGATGCTCTGGAAGGAGGGAGGTTCGAAGGATGCCATTGCTTGAAGGGGCGGTTCCAGGAATTGTTCGTGGGGGGGAGGGGGCGAGGGATGATCGCGGCTTTTCATCCCGCCGGACAGAACTTGCGACCGGAAGGGGGGGCGGGGGTGGGGGGGTTGCTGACAGAATTTTGACCAAAAAGGCTATTATTGTGCTATGTTAGCGGTATGTGTAGGATGAGACACTTCTTGGCTCATTATGCACAAATTTTCCTGACTTTTCACAATTTTAATATGGAAAAATCATTTTCATGCCGGTTGGGGGGGGGGGGGGATGCATCCCCTCTCATCCCCAACGTAGAACAGCCCCTGATTGCTTGGATGTCAGTTAGAGTAGCATATAGATTAAAATGTATTTTGCGGCTGCAATCTACAGCCGTGCTTCCATCCATCCTCCCAATGGCATGCCCCTGGTCGGCAGAGGCACGCAGCCGCGCAAGCATGCGTGCTGATTTAATTTGTAAAAAAAATCTTTGTAAGCTTCGTAAATAATTATATGTAAGCAACAAGCTTAAAAAAATGGTCAAGTCGAATAACGCATTACAGCGCTAAATTCAATAGTCACAAAACAATCATTTTAGGAATTCAGGATACCCAGAACCTAATGCATATAAGCTATCGCAAGTCCTCACCTGCTAGACTATTATGGTTACATGTAAATAAAACTCAAACGAGTTCAGAGGTTAAGAACAGGTGCGCCACCGCCGTTAGGGCATGCCATTTTGTTCGTCGGACACGTGACCGTTGGTTTATTGGCCGCACAGGCCTATAGGATCCTCTCCGATACCCATTCATCGAGTCCATGTGTAGGCTTCTGGTAGGCTACATGTACCTTTCATTAAAGATCACGAAGAAAATGAATTAGGTCTTTAGTGTAGACGACGTTTTAATTATTTCGTACAAATTTTATCTCTCGATAGGCAGTATACATGTCTACATGTATACATGTAGACATGTATACATGTATACATGTATGTAATGCCGACATGTGTAGCTTATGGCCTAGCGGGTAGACCAGTAGGCTACTGTTTGAGCACTACTTTTTTGCACTAATTGGTAAAAAAAGAAGAATTGTGTTAAAATTATATTGCAAGCAATTTTCAGGCCTGGAGTTAACACGCACTGTGACAGAAATCTAGAGCACGTTTGCAGCGACTCCGTAAACAAATCTATAAACAAACCGCTAACTGTAAACAAACTATAAACAAACTCTCTGAACAAGATCTGTGAACAGAATTTTACAAACTCCATAAATTCTAAAGTAACCCTTTAACGAAAAACGCCTGCAACTCAAAAGTATTAGGCCTATATACTGCTGCCGTGACGACGGCCATAAATTATTTATGACAGTCGGATCGCTCGGATACCGGTCACACGGACGGACATGCGGGGGGGCGGGAACTTGTCAGGGGGGGTTGAGGGGGGCGGGAAGTCAAAGAGAGCGGACAGTTGGGAAAGGACGTACACGGGGCGTGATCAGGCGCTACTCATCCCATCTACAGCAGCTGACGAAAACTCCGTCGAAAACCATTGGGCGAAGAACGCAAATAATGTGGGGGAGAATGTAACGTAGCCCACATGTATTGGCCGCGAGCGTTCCGTTTGTTTAGCTTTTTTCCATGTACAAAAATGGACTGCGCTTTAAAATAACCAATAGTAGTCCACAGTGTGTCTTTTCTGTGATTAAATAGGTCCGCAATAAACGGACTTTCAAGTAAGTCTACAGAACACATCAAAGAAACTCATTTAGCCTACCAACCTATTTTGATTAACAGACCTGCAAATACAGTCTGCAAATTAACTTAATGCATCGCATTGCAAACATTGTTTTGGTAACAAAATTATACCCAAAAGACCCTGCAATGCGCATTGTATACTGTAATAGACGAACACCACAGTGTCTCAGTAAGTCCAGCGTTATTAACGTTTTCGGGCGTCATTCAAAGCCCCAGAAGCTTCTTTCAGCCCCAGTCACTCCCGTGGCCGCTGCAGGACTGTCACCCCGCCGCGCTGGCTGGTCTGGGACGTGACCGTGTCAAAGGCGCGCGCGTCACGCCTGCCTGCCCACGATCCACGTACAAAGGCCCGAGCGCGCCTGTCCAGCCGATATGAGCTTCGTTTATTAATTCCTTATCGTAAACCCGTATACCGTGTCGCCTGAGGGACGACGACACTGCCCGCAAACCACAAACCACAAAACGTGTTGGTTGTATAGAAAAGCATAATGCTAGATTTGAAAGTTTGTTTAACTTAGGTCTAATTTTGCAATTACAACAGTCTCAACTGTTGTAAAATACTAAGTTTGCTTCATATATGTAGCGAAACTTTCGTACAGTTTTGTGAATCAAAATAGCTCGCATTCATTTATTGCCGCATTTAAATATTGAATTTAACTTGACTTTGAGGCTGCGTGCGTTCTAAAGCAAGCGTCATCAAAATGAACGAAATGAAGATGAATCGCGGATGTTAATTTATTTTAAAAGCTTCTGAATTGCAAAATGCATTAAGCGATGCAGATGAACTTACTTATTCTTAATTTTCGATTTCGATCCAATAACTTGATTACAACTCTACTATGGCTTGCCACGGATTTCAAACACGAGACGGAATCACGCCAACTTCCACCAGTCGCCTTTACGATCATTGCGACGCATCGCTGCAGCGCTTCGACGACACTCCAAAAATGACGTCACAAACTGCAACGTCACAAACTATGACGTCACAAATTATAACGTCACAAGCTACAACGTCACGTGTAACGATCGCTCAAATTGCGCGCGCAAAACAAAACATCACCGCCTCGCCAAAATGTCAACCTACAAGCCGCCGTTCGGTCATCGTGCCCGACGAATGTTGCGCCATTTGCGGGGACAGGAGTTCGGGTCGCCACTACGGGCAGCTGACGTGCGAGGGGTGCAAGAGTTTCTTCAAGAGGTCGGTGCGGCGGGGACTGTCGTACGCTTGCAAGGGCGCGGGGTCGTGCCCTGTGGACCGACATCAGCGAAACCAGTGCCAGCGCTGCCGCCTGGTCAAGTGCCTCTGCGTTGGGATGAAAACCGAAGGTTAGTGGGTACTAGGCCGCAGCGTTGGTCTAGTACAATTATCGTGATAACTGCTTTAGAAGCTATTCACGCTAGTGAGGATCAAGCAAGCATAAGCAAATATGCAGGCTATAGGCCGTCAAGTTTTCGGGATAGTCTGCCGTCGAATATTTTTATGGCAATGGCTACGTGTAGCTTTGGATTTTAATTCAACGCAATCTAGTTTCTTTTCAAGGTCATTATATAGAGCAGAGCTGGGGTTTCAGAGATCAGTTTTTCATACACATTGTAGGCCTAAGCTTGACATATTATGCTAGCCTATCCTAGCTGTAGCCTATCGGCGCATACATGTACGCTGAGTCGCCGACTATGCAAAAATTGCACGTACCATCTGAGATTCCTTTTCAATTTTCATATTGAATTCTCTAATATTTTTAACAAGCGTTTCAAGATGCAAAGATATAAGAACAATTGTGCAATATGTATAATATACACTATTCAGCTGATTTAAACCTGTTTCAATTATAATATCATCTTTTAGTCTCTCTTAATAAATAAATCTCTCTTAAAAATCTTAAATCTCTCTTAATATCATGAGTTGTGATGTCGTACGCAGCTGTACAGCAGAGCCGCCAGGCGTCGTTTACACCCAGCAGCGTCTGCAGCGGCAGCGGCCTCGACGTATCATCCTCCACCACAGACACCAACCCACCGCCGCACCTCGACGGCTTTCTTTCTGCCCTCACCCACTTCGATACCTGCCCGCTCGCCCCCCAGACCTTCACTCCACCACACCACTACACAGCCAACCCACTACCAGTATACTGTCATCCAGCGGTCTCGCTGGCTGAACGTGAAGATGATACTCTTTCAGAAATGGCTGCGAGACTGCTGTTCAGCGCTGTGCAGTGGACAAGGGGGGTGTTCGTTTCATGCGCGCGGCTGTCCGGCGCGGACCAGGTGGCGCTACTGCGCAGAGTCTGGAGCGAGCTGTTTGTGCTCAACGCCGCCCAGTGGTTGCCGATGACGTCACTGCAGTCGAATGTCAATCCGCTGCGCGGAGCACCATGCGCATTGGTTAGGAACGGGGCGAAGTTTAGCTGTAATCAACTATGCGTCGAGCTACGCGTGCACTTTCAAAAAGAAGCGTAGTGCCACTGTGCCACTAAAACCCGCGTAGGACTATTTTGCGCCACCATTGTCAATTTTAACGCGTAAGCGTAGTGCCTGCTCGTTTCTGGTTCGGCATAGAATTAGCAAAAAACCTTAATTTTATGTATACTACGCCTGCTGAACTGATTCATTATGCCATTTAATTATTTTGATATTTTGTTCAAAGCGTACAAATAAAAAGAATTAATTGCCATTCAATAAGAAACGAATTTCATTGCAATTTCATTGAATCTGGACTTGTTTTGGTTGGATTTCAAATTCTTTCCTTCCTCTCACATCTTAAAGTGTGTGTTTTGCCCTATGTTTCACTTTTTATATCTACTTATTTGATTTATTTTGTTTTTGGCTCATGTTCATTGTTGCTCTTGAGTTGATGATTAACGGTCAGATTTATTGAACAGACGAGGGGGTTCACGGAGGGGCGGGTGGATCAGTCAGGCGGGTACGTGGAGCAGCTTGTGGACCCGACACACGAGTTCTACCATCAGTGTGAGCGGATCAGAGCTCTTAGCTTGGACGCGACCGAATACAGCTTTCTCAAAGGAATCGTGCTCTTCAATTCAGGTGAATGTACTGTCAAACATGCCATTTTTGCCGCATATGTTATTTTGTAAGTTTTGCCTCTTAAAAAATGCTATAGGCTACTATATATTTGGGTGTAGCCTACTCTAGTTGAAGTTGTAAGTGTTGTCAACTTGTGCCACCATAGTTTTCTGCACCATTTAATTTTAAAGACGCGTTATTTTATTCTCCCAGACGCCCCCGGCCTCTCCGACACGGCTCAAGTGGACCGCCTGCAGGAGCGCTGTCACTGCCTATTGGACGCCCATCTCCGCCTGCGTCACGGGGCCTTCGCGAGCCCCAAGAGGGCCCCAGGGGGCGCCCTTGGGACGACGGGGCCCGAGAGGGCGCGCTTTGGGCGCCTGCTGCTGCGCCTGGGGGCGCTGAGGGACGTCCAGGGGGCGCTGATCGAGAGGATGTTCTTTGTGAGGCTGGTTGGACGGACGTCGATTGACGCGCTGGTCAGAGATCTGCTGCTGGGTGGCAGCGGCGGTGGAGGAGGGGGAGTCTGGTAGAACCGTAGAACTGACACGGATCTAATCAAATCTGATTTCTATTTAACCCCTAGTCGGGTATTTTAGCAAAAATGCACTTTGTGACTTGTCAACTTTTGAGTGTGACTGCGACTTTGTGAGTGCGACTTTGCGACTGTGCGGCTTTGCTTATCAATGCATCCACTCCAGCCTCTTCCTCGACAAGCAGCGAGCCTCGACGAGTCTGTCTGACATGGCGCTATTTTGACGCCTTTTTTATCATTTTTGTTCACTATAATGCAGCACAACCAATGAGAATGAGATATTAGGCCTAAGCACAGCGTTCCGTACAACTGTACGGAACGGTCGACACATGTACGTACGAAAAGATACGGTCAGTGGCGTCTCCTGCTATGGGGAACTGGGGTACGTGCTACACCTAAATTTAGCAAAACATCTTTTTTATTCGAGAATGATGCGGTTTATTTCATCGAATTCATGTCTGTGATAAAATTCAAAGCCTGCCAATGATCATATTCGCGAATAAAAACGTCATTATTGCGTACGCCTATTATTAAAAAGTAATTTGACAAAATAAGAGTTACATCTATTATGCTAATTTTCATGTGCCCCAACCGAACTAAAGTTCTGGCGGCGCCATTGTGTACGATCGTGTATTCGCAAACATTTATTTTATTTGTCTTGTAGACCCTATTAGGCTGCGTTTTAAAATTATGTGTGTTCTCATTAGATATTAGAGTCTGTATATTTTGCAATCTTGCTTCTTGCTGTCAAGTATTTTGTCTTTGATTCAACTGCATGTTTGTGACTTTTGGTATTAGGCTAATATTGCAACAACATTATTTACTGCAAATAATTTCAGCCTGAGTCCAATTTGGAAAAATTTGTATGCTCTTAATATTATCGCAGCCTATATTTTTTGAACGTTAATTTTATTTTGATGACATTACAATTAGGCCTATGCGTAAGTTAAACTTTAAATCGAAATATAGCAGATTCAATTCAATTCAATTTTATTTCAAGATTAGCAGCAATAAAAGCATAATTTTATACATGCGTTCGCTAGGCCTTTAGGTTCAACTCATAGAGCGATAGAAAAACTTATTTGTAAATCTACTCGTATTAGCCGAGGTCCTACATGTACAAGTTCTAGGCTTTGACACCGGATTCAGTGCTCTGAAGTGAGAGGCATTTTGTTATTGGCTTCTGTCAGAAATTCATGCAGTGAGTGGGCTAATTCATTCGATTAATCAAAACAAATTTATAGGACTGCAGATAAATAAATTCACATTTAAAATGTATTTTGGTAATTAGAATTAGACTTGCACTGCATTCCTGCTATGATCTCGGTCAAGTGTAGAATTGATTAGAAAGTCTAGCTATGCGTGAAAGCGTTCAAGGCGAAATGATAATCATTACTTTATGCTAGCATAAGCTGGTAGCCTACAGGACAGGCTTAGTTAGACATGCAGCTTACGCCGTGAAGTTAGACGCATCAGTTATTTAGCTTAACGCCAGTGGTGTCGTCGGACCTAAAACCTCCGGCTCAGCACCTCTTTCTTCAGCACCTTTTATTTGCAGGGTCTGGCATCTTGGTTAGACTCTGTCAAGTGTTTGCATACGATCCAAATCCGGAGAAATCCGAAACTAAATCGTTTCAATTCGGCGCGGCAGCGAAGACCAGACGCAGGTGCCCGTGGGTGTAAGGCGCCACTAGAAGTGCAGCAAACAATGATGCTTATCACTAGGGAAGATATGTTGGAAAATGTGATCCAATTTTTTGCGTTTTTTGAGGGCTAACGCTGGGTTTTGGATTAGGTTAGGGTTAGGTTTAGTGTAAGTTTCAGGATTAGATTTAGAATTTTGGTCAGAGTTTGGGGTTAAGGTTGCGTCAGATTTAAAACAGATCCTTTTTGCTGCATTATTAACGGTGCGCCGTGGGAGTAGGCCTATATAAACAACGCGTGTGCCTCGGTCACGCCCTCATAGACCGGCCTGTCAGACCGTATCACCAGCAAGGATCGTCGGTGGGGCAACACCCTCCAGCCTGCCTTCCCTCCCGGACTCACCGACCTCCGACTGTCTCCGGACCCCGTCCTTGGGCGGGGAAGCCTTCCGACCATGGACTTATACGGATCCGATCTGCGGCTGAGTGACATCGGCCTGGGCGAGGACCAGATGGAGAGAGAGTACCCGCTAGACATGCTCGATCACCATCTGGGCAACCCGTACTTGACGGGAGCGGAGCGGACGACGGGGGGCCTGGGGTCCGCGTCGTCTGCCGCTGAGTCAGGGGCGGGTGGGCACTGCTCGACAGCCGCACATGGACACAACGTGAGAGTTCTTCTTCAGCTAACATTGATCTATAATTATGACCATCCTTAGCGCCAGAATCTAAATTAGTGAATATGTTTTGGCTAGTTGGGTGGTTCTCGTATTCGCGATGCACTAACGGCTAGTTGTTCTACCTCGATTTGAATACGAATTAACTTCGGTCCGAATTAGTAGTCAGAATTAACCAATGAGAGCATTCAACAGATTGCTGTCATGGAGTCCTTTTGGTTAAATCGGACTATGAAACTAAATCACACTTAATTCGCACTCAAATCGAGGTCGAGCAATTTGCCGTGAGAGACACATGAAAAAGCGTAAATTTAAATTGTCGTCAATGGATCAATATATAGGATCGATGACCTAGTTTGGTGCAGGCCCCCTCCTGCAGGTCGGGGAACAAAGAATAACTATTGGCTTGCGGCCCAGAGCGCCTCGGGCGAGTCTTAAAGGTGACTAAAGAAGGGGGATGTGCCGGCTTTCTTGTACGGAACTGTACAGGCTCTCTTGTACAGGCTGTCTTGTGCTACACACGGTCCCCCCCCCAAAAAAAAGTTGGGTCTCGTTTGGTCTAGACTAGATCAGAGGTATCGTTTTGAAGGACAGTTTTTTGAGTAGGAGTAGCGTATTATAGTAGTGTGCGAATAGATCTCTATGAATTATGTGAAGTTATGGTGAAATTATAACTGCCGGTAAGCCATGTTGATATTAAGAACAGACAAACAGAGGCGTGCATTTTTCTATTATGATATTTGCGTGCTTGCATTATGTATACTTGCCTATGATCAAGAATTAGTGCTACTGTTAGAAATACTAACCTTGGTGTATACGAAACTGTTTGGCAAGTTGCACTGACATTTTTCTTTAGGATATCATTTATGCAAAGAATTGTTATCGTGTGGCCTAATGCATAACAAAATCGCAGCCAACGGATTGAAATGCACAGAACTACGAGCCTAGAACGCGCATACAGCAGCGGCACAATATCGTAGAAGAAGGACTTTTTTGCTAGAACCGGAAGTTGATTTGAATTTGTTAATTATTGTGATAGGATATAAAAGGGTCATGACCCTGTCAATCAATTGTTGACGGTTGGTAATTGGTTTGGCCCAAGGTCCTAGCTCCGCCCCCGTTATCTCCATACGTGCCTGACTGTACAGAAGATAGTGACTCCCCTTGATTGAAATGATCATGTAAGAGCAAAAATGTTTTGCTTGAATGCTGTATGGATCGCAGGGCATGATGCGGATAAGCTGCAGTGCTATTCAGTGGACTTATAATGCATAATGCTCATTAGGCTCATTCAGTGTTTATTTCGTCATTGTTACATTACTTTAATAAGCACTATACCAGTCTTCCTATGTAGGTGCTGTTACTTAGACTGGATTAATTTTTAACCTGTCAGCTCAGCCAATGGCATTGTGTCGATGAATAAATCCAATTGGAAGAGCTGCCTCCTTTCATTCCTGTTCTGCTCCTGTGCACAAATAGGACTTTTGTACACTGCACGACTCGGTTACATTGACAAAATTTCTAACTTGGACGACTTGTCAAGCTGTTTGAAAGCGTTAACGATTAATAATTTATTTGTGTATATGATCCAGATGAATTTGATTTTTTTCACTCTATGGGCTGGTTTTTCCAACACGGATTTAATGGTGGTTCAGGATTTAACCCACAACTTTGCATAGGCTAAATCCTGAACCACCATTAAATTCGTGTTGGAAAAACCGGCCCTATGATTTAGTATAATAATATGATGATTTATTACTCGGATGAAAAGAACATTGAGAGCCAAAGGATTCAAATAGCTTTTGATTACCGCTTCTTCATATAATCCATTATAGCGTTATTTCTGTCTTTTCATTATAGCCTAGCTGGCTAAATTGAATGTAATATAGTTGGCTGTGCAGTTGATCTATGCGATCTCAGTTGGTGATACTTGAAAAAAGTTAGCAATATGTGATTCTTATTGTTTGACTGCCAGATTGTGTTTGAAAAGTAAAGAGCTGTGCAACGTTCAATTGTTACCAGGATATCTGGCCTTTCAAGCAAAGAGCCATGTGTTCAGTGTCGTAAGCTGTGAGTCAGCCATGGCTCAGTAAGAAGACACTTGTATCTACAGGCTAAACCTGATCAACTAACTGCTAAGAATGAAAGAGTATTGTGTTCAGCCTACTTCATTCATGTTATTTTATGAGTAAGCCTGGTTTGTGTCTGCTACAACGACAAGAGTGGACCATTTCGATTAATTTCTGGTGACAAGAATAGAACATTTAAAGTAAGTTTTTTGGCAAGAGAGTGAAAATATTGGTCCAGCCCAGTTATGCAACGGTTCATTAGACTTTATATGCAGTACCTTTGTCCTTTTTGAAAGAATAGTTGACTTGACATTTTGTATGGACACAGACAGAAATAGCGCTGGCTAGTGGCTGCATCACAGATAGTAGGCCAGAAGCATGCTCTTTAATTTATAGCTCCTTCATTTTCCTATGTTACTCTTACTCTACCGTGTTTCTGAACTTGCTGTTGGTTTATGGTCTCTGTGTGATGTCAGTGCAGATAAATGAATGTCTGCTGCATATATCACTCTTGTATAGTCTGTGCAGGGCCGTGGATGGGAGGGGGGTTTATGGGCATAACCCTCTCAAAATAAAAAAAGGATTTAGTTTGACGCAGCAAGTGTAGTGTAGTTAGTTTGGCCCGAAGAGCTTTTATATTTCTTGAAATAATAAGTTTGAGACTAAAGCTGCACCACCCACCCAACATTTTTTATTTAAAGGCATATCTTTTTTGACAGTTGTTATGTTTACAGTTAAAGCTCCGGCACCACACACTCCCCTCGATCGTGAGTTCTTTCCCCTCCCCGTCCCCCAAAACAATGAATTTCAGCCTACAGCACTGTGTCCGTGTCAATGAGTCTTGGTTCACAGCAAGGGAACAATACTTTGTTGGCCGACTCAACCGTTACTCCCTTCAAATTGACTCAGTTCATGTGCATGTAGCCTGCCTATTGATGAAAGCGCCCCTCCATTGTTGCCATTTAGTCAGACACAGTTCGCCGTAGAGAACGACCGTAACAACTTCAACGACACCCGGTTTTGCCATAGAATTGAATGCTGATAGGGCATACAAGGCATTTCATTTCGTTCACTACTTTAACTATGTCTAAGAATTTGACCTGCGAAATCATTATGCCAAGCTAGTCTAGGCTTACGCAGCGTGGCCCGAGGAGGGTCGTCCCTGTTTATTGCTTTTTGTGAAGGAATTCTTCCTTTTGTGCCGGTTGTCTGTGGTCAGGGAATGTGCAACCGATTCTTTGTACCTGTCTGTGATGAATGTGATGCCTTTAAAGTGACCCAGTAGCCCATCGTTGAACAGTTGCATGGTTGATATCGGAGCGATGTTGGAAAGAAGGCATACAGTTATATTGAGTGCTTATCTGGTCGTCTGGGATCAAGAGTCGTTAAGAAAATATGGCTGGTCAAGTTGGTTGGCTTAGGTGAAGCGAGGATGATTTATGGATTCTTGATGTTATCTTGTGCAGGTTTCCACTGTGGCTTGGGTTTGACTCACAAACTCACTGCTTTAGCATGTTTGATTGAATTGTAGCCTACGTGATGATCTAAAAGCGCTGATATCTCACGTTTTCACAAACTGTAGTGTGCTCTTTTAAAGAAATGTCTGGGTACGTAACGTTAACTTTGTTTTAAATTTATTCTTGAGAAAAAAGATCTGTATTTCTGCAGTGATGTAAATTGCTTACAAAATCAGCCTTTTTGATAGAACGGACTGTTAATAGATTAATCGTCACGTTCTATAATACAGTTAGCAAATGCACTGCATTGGGCTTATCGTTTGATGAATTTTAAACTTTGATATTGAAAAATAAGAGTATCATTTTCATTATCACAGTACATAAGCTCCGGGTTAGATCAATTTATGTAAACAAAATACTAGTAGACCAATAAATAAATAAATAAAAATCATTGATAATTTCTTCAGTGACTTATATTAATAGATGATTAAAGAGTGATTAAATGGAGACATTTCTGATCCGTGGTCCAGAACAATCATTTTAGTCGACCATAGTTAATACTATTTGCCTTTGAGATATCCGTCAGCCAAGTGTGACCAACTCTTTCAGTGCAGGCTTCAGGCCCGCCCTGTATGGCAGGTATGGATCCCAGACCTCATCGTGGCGGGGAGGGGGGGCGGGGAGGGGTCATTTTTTAGAATGCGAGTTACATATGATAACCATTCAAACTACTCGCAGAGGAGGCCTGATAGGAGTAAGAATCTTCCTTCTCAAAACAACTCAAATCAGAGGGGTTAAAAGTTGTGTAAAAATGTTTAGATCTGCCACTTGGCAATTATCCTGAAACATTGAGGTAGGGAGGCGACCGGGAGCAATTTCAGATATTCAGACTCCTTTAGGGATTAAATTACAACATTTACTCAAGTGGGGGGCAATGGTTTCCACCTCTTCCTCCAGGATCCTTCAATGCTGTAGACTACTCCGCGCGCTTAGTTTATTTCCAGTTTGCTGAAAGGTTTGTGGAGCAGCCGAGGCAGCCAGTGTGGTTACGGTTCGTCGCTCTGCCGCTCTAGGCTAACAAGTCGTGTCCAGGCCATTTCATTCAGCAACTTCTGTGGTGATTCATGAGGGGCTCTGTATACTTTTAAGTACGGGCTTTTAATGTCTTCAGTAGTGTCCCGAGTGGGGGATGGGGGGTGAGGGAGGGATTAGACGAAGGGTGGACCGTAGAGCAGAGCGTGCAACGTAGTCTACAGTAGGGAAAAGGACCGCAGTTTCTAGACCCTGTTTGGTGATCTATGATGGATCACTTGGTTTGGTGGTAGCTCTAAACCAAGCGTAGACAGAAGACAGTCTTGAAAAGAATGAGCTTGCTCTAGAAATTATTGGTTAATACAAATTAATTATCTACGATTAGAATGAGGATCATGTTAAGTCAACACTCTGTTGACTTAAGTCTATATATAGACCAGCATGTCTATATGACTCGTGCTGGCTTGCTTGTGTTCTTAGAAAGTCGTTGACGTTGCATGTCGTTTGTTATCAGTCGCCTTATTGACTTATTCAGACAACTTGGAGGCGTAGGTAGACCTATACACGACTAATTACAATAGATGGCCATTAACCAAAGCTGAATTAAGAGCCAACGTGGGCTTAGAAATGAAGAAAAAAAACCAAAAATTTTGGGAAGTCTTAAAAATCACGTGCCGGCTCAGTGATAAAAATATCTGTTAACTTTCCCACACCTCCCCCCCCTCCCGTGGTCATTCGGAAGTTTTGTAAGAACTTTGGCTTTCCTTTTAAAAGATGGTTAGTGAATCTAGCCACTATGATACTATGATTAAGTTATTATAATAACACGATATATAGTAATAGGCTACCAACATTCAGCTGGAAAATAATAAACATCTACGCTGGAACTTGTGTATTTTCTAAGTTTACCGAGTTTACTTGGGTTGTTATCGATAATAGGTTATCCTTGTAAGTGCGCTAGAGTTATTTTGATAATCAGCGAGTCATTAATACGCAATATTCCTCTATTCCTCCTTCCAGTGATAGGCTTGTAAAATACTTATGAAAATTTGGGATCCGCCTGAGTTAAGGCTTATACATGTAACAGGAGTCGGTGTTGTGGAACCATTGACGTCAGTGAGGGATATTTGTCTGGATGTGTTCTCATTTTACATTGATCAACTATTTTGCTTGGGAGACGTAATATAATTGCTTGATAAACAACGTTAGGGCTCGATGAAGAATTATGTTGTGTCTGAATGTCTCATTTTAATGTATTATTTCCTTCCAAAGTGTTTTTTCCCTCCAAAACCGAAGTCATGAGCGAGGAGGGGAGCGGGGGTAAAAGTTCAGGTTTACATAATTCTTCACCCTCAAACTTACTGTCGACACGTATTTGATGCCATTTTAAACCATTGATTAACCTTTTTAGCACCTACACCTGTCTTGATACGCTTTTTCCATTTCCAGCAAATAGCCCGGTATTGACTATATTGCTAGATGAATTGCTCATTGCTCAATTGCTCGGTCAATTGCTTGATTTTCTTCTAAATTATTGAATTGCTCGATTTTTGCGATTGCTCGACGATTGCTCCATCAGACCCTCGATTGCTATAAATTGATTAATTTGCTCGGAAAGTGAGAACACTGTTGTCAGGTCGTATATTTTAACATACCAAGCCCTTCCAATCGTTGATTGCACTTGCTAGGCAGGCTGATAAAAAGAATTAGAAATAGACTAGGCCTAGTAATTCAAAATCTGCAGCGTAGTTGCCAGAACACTTGAATTTGCAAATTGGATTTAACTCATAATGCATATTTATGAAGGCAGAGATATTTAGGAGTTATTTTGAAACTTTGCTGCTCATCAGTGCCTCTAATCGGTGGCCGTGAATGAAATAGTATAATAATGGGTTTAGAGTCCGTTTCGGCGTCTAATGCCGTCATCGGGGATCCGGGGAATGATGTCATTGATGTATGCGATGTTGTTTTGGATGCAAGAACTTTGCCTGCTGGTTTCTAGCCTACATTTCCTTACAGTTCTTATGGCTATGACAGACTCATACGGATTCAGGCACAGACTGACAAAATAAGATAACGGTTTCTTAAACCGTTGTGCAATTGCATATATTCACATCGGTATTACAATTTACAAGCAATGATCTTAATGCTCTCTATGAAGCGAGCCGGAATGTAGCAGTAAAGACATTTCCATTGGCACCCGGTAATACCGATAGTAAATTATTAACGTTAACGACATTACCTTGCTGCTCAACGATTTCCACGGCAAAGAATAAATTCTGTGGGACGATCGGTTTTTGCAGCAAGCTCTATGCGTTTCGACCTTGTGCGACCGTTCGATGGCCTGCTCAGTGGTTTCTGGGCCGTCCAGTGAATTATGGATTACCGGCCACATGTTTCTTAGCGTCGTCATGGCACAACGTTTATCTATACTATACGCCTAGAGCCTAGTCATTATAGTATGGTCCAGAGACCGAACTTTTTTTGAGTGGGAGGACAAATGTCTACTTTCTTCTAGTCCAAACGCGCGGGCGGGGGGGGGGGTGCTAATAAGAACTTTTATTCACAAAAGGCTCGAAAAATTGGATTTTCCTCGGCGGTTCTTCTGACGGGAGATTTTTTCTTTGAAAAATTCCGCTGAAAAATACCCCATCGAAAACCTGGGAGAGGGCAAAAACCTAAAAGCCTACTTTGCCCCTCCCACATTGCTGAGTGGGGGGGGACATTGCCCCCCCTGCCCCCCCACCCCCGTTCCGGCGTCCCTAGTATGGTCCTGGGCCGAGGTTTCTGTGAATCGACTTGGGATGATATTCTAGGCAGCAAAATATTCCTAGGAATTTTTCATACTGAACACCCGATTGGACCTCGCGCATGCTAGAGACAATCGCTGTTTTAGTTCATTCTTGCCATTCTATATGTGTCATTCTTGCCAGTGGAGTATTGAATGACCGTTGCAGTTTCCTTCTATTTTTGTCAGTAGAGTATTGACGGTTGGGTAAATGTGGATCATTGAGCTGGGCGGGTCAAGCGGGCTGAGCAAACAGGGATAGGCCTGCTATCTATTAGGCGCTGCACGTAAAGCCAGCGCGCGTGCGCTGATGAGAACGATCGATGCAGTTTGCTGGATTTCATTACCAACTCTGTCTTTTTCATTTTATGGCTGATTGATCGTAATTTATGCGTTCATGCATCAGTGGGGTAGATTTATATTTAGCATCTTAACATCTTACCGCGATGGTTTACGACCAATCTTCTCTGGAACAAAATTCTTGTCAGCTTTTTATTAATAATCTGGGCAGTACATCTTAGAAATTGTAGAAGCTTGTCGGACCATAATCCAATTTACTTCAAACTGAAGACGAATTGTGTGATAACTCAGTCTCCTATCACAGTGCATAAAAAGTCATTGACTCAAAAGCAACTTAGATGGAATCATGCAGACCTCAGTCAGTATTACGAAGCCACGAGACAGCTATTGGTATTCATGACAAATTTTGCTGCCTCTATAACAATGTTATTGTGGAACAAAACTCAGAATTACCCAGCGAATACTGTAGCCATGAATGTTACAGTAAACCCTCTGTTTGCTACTGTTCGAATGCATGTGTCGCATCAAAAATTGCTTCCATATCAAAGCAAATCAATACCTTTATGGTGACATCGTTCAGGTCCTGAATCGTGCTGCCAAATGTACCATTCCGGTTGAAAAAACCAACTTTTTCAAATACTGGTGGGACCTGGAACTGGATGAATTGAAAAAAGGATTAATTGCTACTCACAAAGATTGGATAAATGTCAATAGACCTAAAAACAGCGCTATTTATCTTGAAAAAGCAAAGGCAAAGACAGCATGCAAAAATTGCATCCGACGCAATCAGCGGATAGGAAAAGATAATATAATAAATGATGCATGATGCTCTAGGCATGAAATCCAAACACACTTTTTGGAAAATGTGGCATAGCAAATTTGGGAAAAATAAAGGTTTTTCTGTCTCAATTGATAAAGAAACCGATGATCGGGTTATTGCGAATAAATTTGCTGAGCTTTTTTCCAGTATTTGGACTGTAAACTCAAGTACAAAAATGTAGTGTTTGAAAGTTCTCTAACTAATCGCCTGACCTCTTATGTAGATGACTTGCCATGTGACTTCGAGCACATTGGTGCTCAAATGATAGATAACATTGTGACAAAATTGCATTTGGGAAAAGCTACCGATGTTGATCACCTTTCTGCTGAGCATATCAAATTTAGCCATCCAATTTTTAGTCAGCATCTTGGTTAAACTTTTCTGCTTAATGTTTTCGTTTGATTATGTCCCAGATGCCTTCGGTTAGGGCATTACAGTCCCAATTCCTAAGCATGATTCTGTAAGAAAACTTGTCACAACTGATGACTATAGAGGAATAATCATCAGCCCGATTATTTCAAAGGTTTTTGAATTTTGCTTAGCTCAGATTTTAGAACCCTACCTAGCTACATCTGAATTGTTATTTGGTTTTAAAAAGAAATTTGGTTGTAGCCATGCAATCCACACCGTCCGCTCCACTGTTGATTATTTTATCTCAAATGGTTCAACTGTAAACCTGTGTGCTTTGGATTTATCCAAGGCTTTGGATAGAATTAATCACAACACCCTTTTCTTAAAACTAATGGATAGGAATGTTCCACTCAAGTATATCCAGCTGCTTAAATGTTAGTATTCAAAAGTGTTCACTGTTGTTAAATGGAAAGATGGTCTATCATACAGGGTTCAACTTTCTGCCTGAGTTAGACAGGGTGGTGTCTTATCACCCTATTTAGTTGCAATTTTGTTGACAGTGTGCTACAAATCTTGAATAGGAGCTCACTTGGCTGTCACATATGCAACATTTGCTTTAATGCAATTTTATATGCCGATGATATACTGTTAATGTCTATTTTTCTTAGTGATTTGCAAAAGATGACTGACCTTTGTATAGAAGAATTGAACAGTATTGATATGAAGATTAGCGTTTCTAAATCAGTTTGTATGGGAGTAGGTAATAGGCATAACGCTATTGTTTCCAACATTGTGATCAATGACCAGTGTATTGAATGGAAATCTGAGCTACGTTACCTTGGGGTTTTCATCGTTTCAGCAAAAAACTTCAAATGTAATATGCAACAAGCTAGACAAAAATACTTTGGCACTTTGAATGGAATTTTTTCCAAAATTGGTACTAAGGCCTCTCCTGCGATTATTTGTCATTAATTAATTCATTTTGTATATCAATATTGCTATTTGCAATAGAATCAATGAAAATAAGCGCAAGTGCGTATAATTTCGTTGAATTTGCATATACTTGCCTTTGGTAAAATATTCTCAACATTTGAAAAACGATTGTTCGACAATGTCAATTTTATTGTGGTATTTTTCCAACTGACTACACCATAGATATCAGAAGATTAAATTTTCTGTCTGGTTGAGCAATGTCTAAGAATTGGCACATAAACTTTCTATACACCAAACTTGCACAATATGAGCTTCAAGATTTAATAGTTAAATATAAATTGCCCTCCACATTGAATTTAGTAAATTGTAAGTTGGCTTGGTGGAGCCACTTTCAAAACAATATATTAGTTAGTATTGAATTGTTCTGTTTAGCAAATATTGCCAGTATGATAGTAACTGTTTCAAAGGATATTGTTAAATGTCAAGTCTTTGATTGTATTATCTTTCTTGTATTGCCCGTTTTTTTTGTTTATTTTTGCTGTACGTCGGTTGTCTGTATGCTATTTTAAATTCTATTGTGTGTCTTTGCGCTACCGTTTTGGTGAAATAAAGTTCTATATAATATCGGGTAAGTCTCACAGGCTCATCAACGTCAATCAATATCGTCAATCAATTTTTTATCAATCAATCAATTTGCTTATTCGGTCATTTACGCAACAAGCAGTTATTTTAAATACGATAATCAGTGTATATTACTTAAGTGTAGGCCAAATACAGCACAGCGAAGTAAAAGGATTGTGATTTTTTAAAATACTCATAATGTACTGTAAAATATGAAATTTTTGCTGCATCATATTTTGGTGGTTTTGCCTCTCAGAAATTTTGCAGCACTTAATTTTAGCGTTTATGAGGACTGCCCATTATACCCATTATATACCTTCTGCAACTTTATTTTTGCTGTATGTAATTTTGGGCGAATAATTTGCTAAATTTGCAAAATACCCAAAAATTACATGCGTGCGACGATTTCATGTTTTGCAGTAGGCCTATTTAGCTGAAGGCTAGAGGTCATCATTAATCAGGTTGATTTTTCTAGTTCGAATAGCGTTAATATTTGAGCGCTCGTTCTGAAGTTTGATTATTTGTTGACGTCATCATACGACCTCTTGACGTCATCATACGACACGCATTCATCATCTTCAGGCGTGGTGGGCACTGTACCATGAAGCGTTCAGTTCCTGTCAGGTTGATCAGAGTTATCTTACAGTTACAACCATGTATTTGGTGGGTACACTTCGTTTGGTGGATCATTTTATTGCGATGTCATATTTTTATGAATGCCGGTTTGCCTTGATAGGTGGTGATAAGGTTAGAAGGGATTCATGTTGTCTGCTTGTCTTATTACTCTATTCAACCCTTGACGTTGACGTCAAGAAGGTGTCTGAAGCCGCTGACAAACGATGCGGGCACTGCAGCAGACCTAGATACACAACATATTTTGTAATTACAATGCAAATAGCAAATATGCGTCGTGGTGCAATCAACAGCAGCTGCTGCTGCTGGCCCACGCACTGCAGCAGTAGGTCTAACTGTGACATCGGATCGTGTTTGTATCACTTTCTAGCTACAAACCTGTCGTGCATGCATCGTTTCTTTAGACGCTTAGGGTCTAAACCAACGTTGCATAAAAGTGTGATTTTGTGCCCGCGTGAAAAGTTTGCAATTAAAATCCAAATGGGGAGCATAGATCAAGATGCAGTAATGTCTGCAGATATATGTCATTCTGCCTCTCAGCTGTCTTAGCTGATAGCTGCTGAACATTTGGACTTTTAAATTTTTCTCTTTCTATAGGCTATCATTTGCTGTTTACTTCATCATCACAATGGTAGATTTTGTTTCATCAAAACATTTTGCCTGTTGGCTTATATATAATTTATGCATCTTGTTTATCAGATTGCATTTAAGGTTTAGTCAATATTGCTATGTAATCATGTTATGTAATCATTAGACTTCTTGAAGACAAAGCAACTATAGACGTACCGGTATCCATAGTAATTATGCCTTCTCTAATTATATATATACACGCTAACTATCAGAAAGGTTAAATGGGTAGTAATTGATTTTAGTGTCGATTTATTTTTTACTTCCAAGTGTCTTGTGCAGCAGCACAGATGTTCACTAAACACAGTGCATTATGAGTATTCAATCATGAATCTGCAATTGCCAACGACTTTGCATCATGTCGGACCTCAAGTATTAAGGCCCTTAGAAAAACGCGATTGCGCGTTTATGTCAAAAAAAGTAATTCGTTATTATTTCGTGTATTTCACTTTTTGCCCGATTTCTCGCATATAGCTTAATCGCATATTTAGCCATTTATGGAAAATTTGTGCATGAAATGCAATCTTTACTCATTTACAACAGTTTGGAACAACTTTGTGAGCGAAGACTTTGCTTGACTTTGAATTGAAAGCTGCTTGGAAAAGACCTCTGTTCAATCATTAACAACTAAATTACATCATAATTATTAATAAAAGCTAACCTTTTTATAATCGAAAATAACCATCATTTTTATTTCATTGCATCGAATGGTATTTGAATGGTAAATCTGCATCAAAGTTAAAGCAGCTTATCAACAAATTTGCTGAAAAATGCATTCATTTTCATAATAAATCGCATTTTTTTAAATGTAGGAGCATTTTTCTGAGGTCTCTAGATATACAATGCTGGGTAGTTTGCTCTACAGCTTGCTCTGCAGACGAGCAAGCTGCTGCTGCACTGAAGATAAACAAACGTGGAGCAGGTCATTGTGCGATCCATCATTGTCTGCTTGACTCGAGGTCTAGCTGCAGATGCCCATCGGCCATTGGCATCTAATATACAAGGTTGTCCAAAAACAAACGCTACTTCACACCTTTAACAACCTTGCGCGTTAACATGCATGTATCGATGCATGAAGAGCGCCACGTGCATAAGATGCCTGAACATGGATGCCTGGATGCACAGCATGCATAAGATGCATGAACATGCATGTTTGAATGCGTCACTTTAAGCATACGCTGCATATATTTTTGTGCCTGGTAATACTGGAACGATTAGCGTCTGGAATAATTGCATGCATAATAATTATTGAATTTCATTTGGTAGGAGCTGCATGGCACTCCTGAAGTGGGGTCATGTTTTTTTGAGCCGCCTTGTATTGGTATATACAGTGGTAGTGGTATATACAGTGGTAGTGGTATAGATGCAGAGTGCACTGTGTATAGACTGTGCCTGTAGAAGGTTGGCAGGCTGGTCAATTAGTGACAGCGGTCATAAAATGTGTGCTGTATCCACTGCATCCTACTGGGCCATGTTCAGAGCGGTGTAGACTGCGCGATATGGTAACCCCTGCAGGCTGGGGAACAATGAATTGACCTGCAGCCCAGAGATCCCCGGGCGAGTCGTAAAAGGCGACTGAAGAGCAGGTAGCGGTTCTTTGCTTGGTAAAGCCGACGCCGAGGAACTGGACTAATAGTCATCGTTACCATACACGGTCCTCAAACTCCCAAAACAGCACGCGCGATGTGGTGAAACTCTAAGCAGAGCTCTAATAAGAAAGTGAACATAGCATTTGAACAACATCTCAGTGTGGTTTTTCGTTCACTTGGTCTGGGCTATTAGTAGGCTTATCAATAGTAGGCCATCAGTATAAGCCTGAGCTATCAATCAGCCTGCAGTGTATCTGTTAGAATTGACTGTTGAGTGTCTGGTGGACTTCTCTGTCTGTGTGCGTCGTCTGCGCGATCATACGAACCTCGGCTTTTAATTTTAAGTTTTTTAGTGGAGGATTAAACCGATCTTTATCGGCGCAACCTGCCTTTAGCGCAGCCTTATCCAACATTTCAGCCGCTCCCTTTCTTATAGTTCTATTGAGGCGTAGGCTTACAGGCGGCAGTAGAGAGTTGTTTGCAAGTGCTTATAGGCACTGAGTCGATTGGCGGCCTTGCTGTTCAAACATTTCCCTCTCGTGCGGCTTAAGAATAAAAATTGAATCACTGCAGAGTGAAGCAAAATAATGTATTCAAGTAGGGGCTAGTCTTTTGAAGTGTTTTGAGCACATAGGTTTTCATTTAACACGGTGGCTGGAGCATTGTATGGAGAGCATGGGAGGCATCATGAATTCTAAACTGAGAGATCAAATTTTCCTTTCTGTGCAGAACTCCCAAGTTAGGGAGGGAGAGCTGGCCGGGACTTCTTTCGTTACGTTCAAAACTGACGACTGAGGGGGGGTGTGCTAATAGGTTTTTGCGCCATTTTTACGCCATTCTTGACAGTGACTATCTATGGTCGTTAACAATGGTATAATTATCCGCCGAATTCAGGATTTCTGAACTAAGGTTTTGAAAAGTTACCATTTGTTGACAAGTTCTTTTCTCGGCCCTCTAATGCTTTTCTTTTTCCTTTCCCCGGGGCCGTTCTTGACACTGCTTATTATTTTTCTAGTTAATGAATTAACATCAGTTAATTAACACACTAGTTAATTCTTAACATCAGCAAGTAATTCTGGGGAGGTTTAGATACCATAAATCCCAAAAGTGTCAAAAAGCTGGGGGTTCCGAACCCCTCAAATCTTCCACTCGCGCCGCCCCTCATAGAGGGCTTCGTTCAATGGGTATTATGACCAGACGTTTAGTCTCATCACGGCCTTGCGTGTTATTGCTGAATTCAACCTGTCTTATATGGTTCAATGATTGTGACATAATATTGAAACATTGCGTGTTTCAATATCAGCAGATTCTAAATCCGCTGAAATGAATTTCGGTATATTCTGAACGTGTCTGGGTTTCGTTCCGCTGTCATGTCATGGCGCATACTCGTTGCATATCGTATAGCTGTGAGCGTTTATTTATTTATCTCAATATGCCGATTGCTACTGTTGAGTTGGTGAATGGAGCTCATATACAAATTTTATTTCATCAAATCAATGGTAGCAACACGGACAAAAAATAGATGAAGAAGGAAAATAAAATAGGGTGACGACATACAAAGCCAAAAATATACAAGTTGCGATAATTCTGGCCGAACGCAAGACCAATAGCGCTTGCTCACAAGCGCAGAAAGAGTTACAGTGCGGATAGGTACATTACAAATTGAAAAATGTGTCTGCAAGAATATTAAGAAATACATAAGCAGCCCAAACAATCAAAATTGCAAACTAGATTGTAAATTGAACCACACTCTGTTTTTGTGGACGCAGCGTAGTCGCGCAGATCAACATTATAATCAATGAGAAAAGTTTGGCAGATTTTAACAGGCAAGTAAGTATATGCAGGCATATATATATATATGAATCTTTATTCACCATCAAGGCAGCAATCAGATAATACAGAAACAACGAAAATAAGTAAAGAAGATGTCTAGCTCGTTAGAGCACATATATTTCTTCGTCTCTGTCGTGCAGGACCTCATAGACTTTCAGCTCGCCGGCCCGCTCGACTCCAACTGGTTCGACACGTTCCTCGACGAGGGCGTGTTTCAAGACTCGCTCATCGCGGACGAGTTCGCGCACCAGCCGGGGGGGGTGAAGGGCGAACACAGCTACTCCCTCGCTGACGCAGCCAACAACCCTCTCGACCTCAGCATGCCCTTCGACGTCAAACTGGAAACCGACAAAGGTCTGCTTGGCACATTAATGCAAACGTTTGTTTTATTCTCGAGCAGACACATGCAGGCTACAAGCAAATATACCTATAGAATGCATAAATGAATGCTAGTCCAATATAGCAACATACTCGATACTCTCTAGAACGCAGCCTAGCTCATAAATTGATAGTACTAAGGCCAGAAAGGTCAGCGATTTAAGCAGCATCAATCGCAGCATAATAATAATAATCATAATGATTGTGGAGGAGGAGTGAAGAAGTTGGATGCCAGAGACCTGTCACGGGCAGCACGCTATAGCAGGACCCTGTCACTGATAATTACCAATTGATTCATCCAATGCCAGAATGCCATCACAGGCATTTGAAATTGTGTCTCTGCACCTTCACCGTGTCTCTCGCCACGCTCACAAACGTATGTAACGTGTTTTATTCAATTTTACACGCCGTGTGAGTTCAAGCATTCATGACCGGCGACAGAGGCATACATGATAAATGCACCGCGTGCGTAAGTGACACCGTGGTGGTGTTCGGCGTTTGGTGTCCAACAGGCGCGATTTGCAATATAGGCTATAATAGTGAGCTCAAATAAAAAAGATATGAAATACCTTTATCAAATACTTGTGAACTAAATTAAGAAACTTAAAACCTTCAATTGCAGACACTGAAATTATTGCAAAACATATATTGCCAATGTATTCGTATGTAATATATGTATATTTTAAAGATATTTTATAATCATTAGTTTACAATATGTATAATTTAAAGTTTAATCACCCGTTTTGTCAGTTTGTACGAAAAATTATGATAGCGTTTGTTCGAAAGAACATAATAATTATCAAAGATGGATGCTATAGCCATCTAGCAAATGACTAAATATCATTTAAGTTTTTATCTGGAGTTTTATTGATAGTGTCAATAAACAAAATAATTTCAAAGATTCAATTGATGTAACTTCTCGCCTCTAATCATAAGTAATGCAGGGCGTACACAAATCAAAATGAAATTATTCAATTCTTCAACTACATGTAAACTTGAGCGTAGGCCTGCAGCGATGCAAGTTGCCTTCGCTGGTTCTTTTGCACAGAAATGGACTGCAATACAATCGTTGTTACTACACACCGTCCATATCACTTTAGTTAAACCACAGAATATACCAGTAACAGAAGTGACACTCGGCTTGTTTTGCGTATCTAAAAGCAGTGTGTAGTAACGAAGAGATAATTTATCATTTGTTAAACTACAAATCTTCACCGCACTATCGGCCGAGCTCACCTCAGTCACCTGTCAGACATCTCTTTCAGTTATTTCTCAGTTCTTTGAGCCCATCTCATTCTCACTTCTCATTTCTCAGTTCCTTGCAGCCCAGAGCTCCACGGGCGAGTAGTAAAAGGCGACAAAAGAAGGGGGAGCGGCCATCTATTAGCCATATTCCTACCAAGATAAGTTTGATGAAATTCTGTCGATTAGTTTCAAAGTTATGAGCTTGTGAAATTGACTACCTCGCCGATTGAGGGCAAAAGTGTTAGTGTTGCTGTACTGCAGACTGTTCATCAGTGGTGCTTGCCAAGATTTCGCTAAAAGGAAATCTGATTTTAACTGCATGGATGAAGATGAATATTGAGTATTTCTGACTTCAGAAACAATTGCCCAAAAATTTAAGCATCCCTTTTTTGTTTTTACTGTACAAATGCTAACAAATGTTTGAACGGTCGTCAATTCAAGACTAAGCTGACAAGTCCAATTCAATAGCTCATAACTGTGAAACTATTGCAGAGAATGACACTCATTTTGGCTAAACATTACCGGTTGATGGTTAGTTGTGTGTGCAAAATAAGGTCATCATAGGAACAAATATTCTGTTATGAATACACACAACATTGTTTCATTTTTATGACAAAGTATCAGATGACTCGATTTCAAAAATTCAAAACTTTGCAAGTATTCAACAGAACTTAACGAATCTGTGCAAAAATGTTGGAAATAGATGGCTATTTGTCCATGCAAAATGCTGTCATCGACGGATGTGCATTACCTTAGTTATACGCAAAAAATCCTAAGGGGTCATTCTTTATGCTCACACTGTCAACATGTAAATAAGATGATTGAAATATTAACAAAATAAAAATAACTTTAGCAAATTGTCATTCATTGTACGCGTGTGATTTTCCACCGACATGTCGGATTTCTTGTTCATAGTCTAATTGTAACATGAAATTTGATTGGTGCATCAGGTGACAGTTCTAATTCTGGACCAATCCTCGAGCCCTTTAGCTGGTCATTAGTCAGTTAGTTACTGCGTTAGTTAAGCCTACACTCATTTTGGGTGGGCGGAAAAGGCTCCAAGAGCAATTATTTGATTGGCTGTAGCGAGTTGTAATAAACTCAATTGATTTGCATGCGGTAAACTATTTTTGTCGATGACGTCACCGCAGATGTGGAACTATTTGGCACCATCGACCAAGACCTGACGGTCCTCACCGGCCCCTGCTCTGACCCCGACGACCTGGCGATGACCCGCAATGCGTCCTCCATAGACCTTGACCTTGCAGAGCCCGCAACCCCCGACCTCATTCCCATGATGCCGAGCCCCGGGGAGGAGGAGCAGGAAGAGTTGGTGGACTGCGTCAAGGTGGAGCCTCAGGATGTCGAGGACTGCACGACAGACACCACCTACGCGTCCATCGACTCTGGTCAGTTTGGATTAACACATTGTGAGTTTGGATTTAAACATCTGTTGGATTAAACAGTACTTAAAACACTTTGTGCGGTAACAGCCCTGTATTGAGCAGAAAAATGTCGAAAATAGCATGAAAATGGCGCCATCTAAGAAATTATTTATTATTATTATGGGTATATCAAGTTAACACCAGCCCTTATCTCTTTGGGTAATAGCCATTTTTTGGTAAAAAATGTCAAAAACAAAATAGTGCCCTTTGGCATGAATTTTTTTTAATCACTCAAATAATAGTTAAAATACCTTCTTGGGTAATAGCCCTTTTTTGGGCCAATAAATATAAAAACATAAAATGGCACCATCTGGCAAACAATTTAATTTTATATCATTCAATTACCGGTTAGCATCTCGTTGGGTATGAGTCTCCTTTTTTACGAAAAAAACCAATAGAGCATGAGAATGGGGCCATGTGATTTAAATTTATTTAATTTTGGGATTTTTTTAATTGCCGGACTAAGAGTTTAACGTACCGTACTTGAAAGTCATGTTTTTTCCCGAGAGTAATTTTGGATGTTCTTTTAGATCTCTTATGCAGTATGTTTAGCAAGATCAAGTAGGTGAAAAATTTTGAAATGATGATCACATTTTGGAGTTAATTATCGAGATGGCCTAAAAAAGTCGCTGATCTGGGAGGCCATATGGAAAAAATGCTACATTAGTTGCGCTGTTTAAGCGTCTTACGTACAGCGCTATTTAGGCCCAATTTTTTTATTGTTCTTAATTATTTACTATTTTGAGATTCTTGGCTGTTGCTGTGTTAATATTTATTGTTGCTTCATCAACTCAATATTTTATATACAGTAAGTGCTGAACTATATACTTTGAGCTGTAAAATTGGTTCAACAATGAAACCTGTCCACTAAGATTACTGTGTCTTTATCAAGTTTCTAGTAAAAATAACAATGAAGTGCAGCGCTTGAGTGGACTTCTGCAGAACTATAGCCTGGATTCTAGGCTTCAAATGTGCTTCATTTTGTGTATACTAGCCTATAATGTTCAGAAATGTTAGTAGCAAAGTGCAACGTGTGTGATGATCACAACTCTTATCTGCAATTGCCTTTCTAGTGCCCAGTTTCATGTACTATTGCTAGGGGCTAGCGTATGGTAGACCTCTTGGTGATATATTGCTGTTAGACAGAATGGTATACATACATTTTAGTTAAAGCTGTTAATAAAAGGTCACAACTTCAATGTCATGATAGATCTTATGCCATTAATAATTCGTTGTTTGCCTCCATAAATCAATTAGCCTTCACTTTCATGTCACTTTTAGTTTGTGCTAGATGCAAGAAATCCCATCTTAAAGGCCATTAAATATTTAGAACATAGATTGTACGCTCATACATACAATTGCGCTGCTGTGACAGGTCAACAAACGTTTGAATTGAATGATTATGGCATTTAACAAAATGAATAGTTAAAATTTGTGAAGATGAGTAAAGGCCACATTGACTTTACAGTAGAATTTGCAATATCAACCTATCAACATATAATTCTAATTTACGCAGTAATTATTAAGAAGTTAAAATCGCTGCATCATCCTGAATCCATCTGAAGGCCTAGCATTAAATTAACAGTTGTTAATCAGCAAGTGCTTCTTACCGTGTGAAAAAACGATTGTGAGACTGTGAATTGATCCACAGAATATAATTAGTCAATTATCAAGTGGCCCAATATAACTAACTGACATGGGAATATAAGAAAATGTAACATGTTGTGCTATATATATACACTTTAAAACAATGAAGTCCCGTTGAGCAGTGTGTGAGATGTGTGAGAAGTTTGAGTGTTTTAGACATTTGCTTTCAGGAATAGTTTGCTGCTGTGTTTGAAAAGCATAGCAAAAAACTAGAGTTCACTTCTTGAGGCTACTGGGCTATTATATAGTCTGCTATAAATTCTGGCGTCTATGCCATGTTTTAAGTAAATCCATTAATTTTGCCACCTTTAAAGTCGTTTTTGCATGTTTTAAAAACAGTCAATTCCCCCCATTGTAAGTTTATTTTAGGTAAGCCCTGCGTACGCCCAAACGTCAGTCATTGTGCTGATGTTTGCCTGCAATAAATTCTTTTGATATTTCAGCTAGTCTTATAAAGTTGCAGGTCTCATTCTTTTCAATATTATTGTTAATAGTTATTGAGCGCTTTTCGGAGTCTGTGGTAGTTCTTATTTTATTTTTTGGCACCTTATTGCCAGACCTAGGTAAGACCTTACCAATTCAGTATTGAATGTACCCTCTGCATACAGGGGAACAAAAAATTTGGTTTGCAGCCCACAGGTCCTCGTGCTGTTATAAAAGGCATCTAAAGAAGAGGGAGCGGTTCTTAAACGTTAAGATAACACTTAAGCTAATAATACAGCCACATTTTATGTTTGAATTATATTCAGAATTGAGCGCTCGTGACTCGTTTACTGACTGTTCAGATTCTTAATTCTTAAAATGTCTGGCAGTAAAATTATATGAAACATTTGATATCTGCTTTCTGTGATTAGATGCTCTAAGGTTAATGTTAGAAATAAGCGTTGCAAAATACGATCATCTTGATTTTTTCGCTGCGTAGGCACCTATGACCTTATCAACCTGCCTCCGACCCCCCCATGCAGCAGCGGCAGCAGCAGCAGCAGTGACAGCGAGGCGGGGGGCCTCACCCCAACCAGATCGAGTCCCCCCAGCCCCCTTAACTCCCCCTACGCCCGTCAGATGTCCGTGCGCCACAACCAGAGCCTGTGGGGGTCCACCCTTCAACAACCTGTATTCAACAACCCTGTAAGTTTCACAGGCTACCGTGTGGCTTGATTGTGGGGAAAGATATTTCTTGGGAAATGATATTTTAGGGAAGAATGATATTTTTGATTCTTTGTGATAGGAAAAGCGGAAGCTAAGCACAGTAATTCATTAAACCGGAGTTTATACTTCAATTTAGTAATGGTTAAATGCTAAATACTACACCGCAACTCCCATGTTAAGTCTATAGGCAAACGTAAATACTATACATGTACACTCATACGCTAGACGCTATACTTGCGCATACGCTACACGCTATGCATGCGTATACGCTGCACGCTATACATGCGTATACGCTGCACGCTATACATGCGTATACGCTGCACGCTATACATGCGTATACGCTGCACGCTATACATGCGTATACGCTACACGCTATACATGCGTATGCGCTGCACGCTATACATGCGTATACGCTACACACTATACATGCGTATACGCTGCACGCTATGCGCTATGCATGCGCGAAATACAGGCGCATATCATATACACTATGCAGTCCTATACTATGCTCGCATCTGAAGGCATTGCATACACACGATATCATGGGCGCATAGTTTCATACACTCCTCTCAATGTTTATTATATTTGTGGATTTCTCACACAATCGTCAAGTCGGTTTTCTTCAGTGTGACTCCTGCGGTTTATTTTATGATAGCATTTGTTACACACGCGATGTGACTGATGTTAAATGGACGTTGAATATTCTCTGCTATTTGCAGTGAGCATTGTACTCCCTTTATATTGCAATTGTGTAATGGTGTGAGTCGGGTTACACCCTATGCGATTCTAGACACTTTGACGCTTTGGGAGCTCCTAGTATTAATTGTCCAAGTTCAGTAACCTTGAATGAATGCCAGAAAGCTGTCGATTTTAGCGTTCTAGTGTGTTGCAGACCTAGATAGCCTCTTTGTGATTATTCGCCATGGAGTTTAGTTTGTCTAATGATTTGTTTGTTACATTTTGTTATGTATTATTGGGACCAAAGTTTTGTATGTCGACATTAATTAGCTTTTTCTCTGGACTACCCATTGTATTGCAGTGTTCGCAACCCTTTCTATCGCAAAGAATACTTAATTTTTTGCAGGGAAAGTTTGGAACACAAGTCGCGATATTCCCCACAGGCGTAGCGATTTCGATGAGAATTGCTCGAACATTTTGTAAGGATCATTCAGTGGCCTTTTAGGCTATTAGGACAAGGGGGAGGGAGGGCAGTTTTCACTTTGCGGCAGGACTCACAAACGGGTGGCTGGACGTCACGGAGCTTTTTTTTGAACCTATTGTGTCAAAATCAATGCTTTTTTATAATTTTGAAAGGGTTTTGTCATTTCGGGACATGGGTCTTGCTTTTGCTGTAAAACTTTCTGTATAAAACAAATAATTCGTTTGGGGAGGGGTTAGAACGTCAGAAACCTTCCATTCTCCGACCATGTGGCCTATACCGATTATTACTAGGACTATGTCATTGTGACTAGGCCCTTGCTGACCCCGGGGTCACTGAAACTGTTACTAATTATTGTAAAATAGTTGTTAAATTAAATTTTGGAATCAACGTTTCAATTGTTCTTCTGCTGGTTGGCGAAACGCTTTGCTGCTCGCCGCAGAACGACCATGTTCCGCGAAACACCCGTTCTGTGGAACACAGGTTGAGAACCCATGATCTATTGCATGCAACACGTTGATACGAGTACTGAGTATGTTAGTTAATGTTATGGTGCACAGTGTTTTGATGTGAAGTAACGCGTAAAGAGATGCGTCAATTTGGACAAAAAAGAAACGTCAGGTTGTGGTTGACGATGTTTGTGGCTGGCCAATGCCATGCCATTGCTCAATAATTTATGAACTAATCGGTTGCTGTTGTGTTGTTTTCTATGCAAGTAAATATTGGCAAACTGCAGTGCGAATGGTGATAGTTGGAGGCTTGTTGCCAGTCATTGTAGTTACAATTCACACGGTTAACACTATTTACATGGGAAGCGAATCTGTGTGAAGAGAGAGTGTTCGTGTCGCATTGGAGCAGTGGGTGCCACTTCTATAATCGTGAGCTAGTTCACGCACCGCCTAATAACTAATTAATGCAGGCCCTAATTAACTACCTATGATTGAAACTTTTTACCGTTTATGGTTTTGTGTGAATAGAAGTAGAAGTAATATACCTTTCGTTTCTTGACCAGCACTCCCTGCAGGCCTAGGAAAAAAGAATTGGCTTGACGCCCAATAACAGTCTTCGTTACTACATGCGGCCCGTAAACTACAAATCTTGCCCCCTTTCATGACTTGCTTAGTTCTGTTAATTGTAATCTAATTTTAATTCTATAGTCAAAGTTTATTCTTGAATCGCTTTTGGTGAGCGCTTTTAAATTTTAATTTAAAATTTTGTATCTTTCAAATCATTGAGCCATGAGATTAGCCTATAAGCGTCTTTGATTTGCTCGGTATGGCCGTAAAGCGATTTAAATGACTGATTCTGTTTATCTTTAGCACCGGACTACCGGTAATGATATGAACTGTACTTTAGTACCGTACGCTAGATGCCAATAATATACAAGTAAATTAAACGCTATGATATAGATCTCAGATTATCACTTCCTCCCTTCATCCCCTGTTTTCAAAATCTATTCCCTAATCATCCCCTTGCTAATACTAACCCCTCTCTACTCCTCTTTCTTTTTCAACTGATATTATTTGAGTGACAATAATATGCAGTGAATAAAATTATTGCTATTTCTATTGGAATGAAACGCTTCCGAATGTGATTCTTTGTCACCCGTGCTTCGCATTGTGACTCTGTCATTTACCGCAAACATTGCTTTACGATCTTAAACTAAACTCCACACACTAAGCTATTCCATTTGGCAAAAATTACTTTCAACGCGATCGCCACCAGACGACCTTCGGTAGCTAAATGCCTATAATAATAATGATTTACTTATCATTGAACAAATCGTGTTATAATGGACCGCCGTCAGTTGATGGCTGTTTGCAAAAATTTGTATCGATCGTTGGTAGATGACGAGTGGACAGCAGCTGGTCAGATATCGATGAATCGATATCAAAAGGTCGCTCCTCTGGGCGCTCCAATACCGCGATCTATCGACTGTCCAATCTACTAATGTGGCCCACGGCCGTAGGCTTATATTAATTTCAGGTTGGAGGGGGGGGGGTTAAATTTGCAACCGAAGGGTGCCGACGGAAATTTTTTACACCGTAATTAACACTGCTTGTCTTTTTTACAGTTCAAGGTACTTATTTTACAATTATTGAAGGAGAGGTTCTGAATTTTGGAGAAGGTTTAAGTATTTTGAGGGGGGGTTTTGGACTTTTTGGGGAAGAACTTATGCACACAAAATGAGTTTTGGGAAAATTTGAAACCCTCAAATCCCTCCCCAATCTACGGCTCTGATTTAGCCTACACCCCACGCATTTCTGTGTAGGTATAGAACTAAGTAGACTTAGTTTTACAATTTGAGAGTAGGGGAAATTTTTTTTACATCCTAATGACGCGTGACAAATGGCATATGAAATTAAAACGTAATTATGCGCAGTCGCCTACTTATTATTTATTCATTTATTACTTCGAGACAAATGCAAGTACATAATGCAAGTCACATAAGAGATAATGAGGTTAGACCAAAAGAGATAAATATTCGGCAGAAGGCTTGCGCCTATGATCTAACCGATCTGCCCCTATTATCTAATCCCTACAGCTCAATAATATCGAACCAAGTTAAGTTGTTGCATATAAGCAAAGGTAGCTAGACAGAAATAGCAATTACACTTCAAGAGACAAAATATGAAAAAAGCTTAGCTTCTAGCCTAGTATGTATTGTTGATCTTTGAAAAAATAATAAAATCAGTGCATTTCGAAAAGCTCTCATATAAATGAACACGATTCACAACCTCATTTGATGAGTGAGAATATTTAGACTGCGTCTTCAGTCGCTACTAATGCAACAGTTAAAGAACGCCAAAGAAAGCTGCAGACGATAAGAATATGAAGCAGAGCAACAGACTGCCACAAACTTACTATAGACGTAGGCTGTCTCCTAATGGGTAGATTGGCAACTATGATCATCAATTACAACTTAGATATTAGCCTAGGTAGCACGTGTAAAATTTATCATGCAATGAAAATGAAATATAAATTGCTTATATCTCGGTAGAGTTAGTTTCAGAGTTGGAGATGAAAAGATGACGCGCCGGAAAATGTTGGAGTGAAACATCCCTCACTCCCCCACGCGCTATGATGGCTCCTATAGGATCGCTGCAAAACTATTTTTGTGTGATGTTGTCTGGCCAGCGCACGAGACTGCCTGCGGATAGCCTTGGAGAACGCATTGACTTTTGTCGTCTGGCCCGCTTCTGTACGCGTGACCTTATGGCTGCTACGCATATGATTTCAAACTCGATACTCGCTAGTAATTAGTAATTACATGTGCACGGCATGCCGAGAAGACATGTGCTCTAGACTCCCATGCATCGGCTGAGCGTATTAGAAGCTGTTGGTTATTAGTCAGTTAGCTGTTGAACGCATCGAGGACATGATTGTACTGGGACTGAGAGAAATAAGCCATGTGGCAATTACTTGCGACTTGCAGAGACTGGTTAAAAAATCATATCCAGGGTTAATAGAATATTGGTACATATATGCGATTAATTTGTTAATAGTGCTAGCACGTGCGAGACAGCGGGACCATTTATTGACATAAATTTATTCATGGATTTGGCAAAACTACAGCGCTTTTAATTATTAAGAGCAAAATTGCTGCCGATTTTTCATTTGTTTTGTGACGGATCTGCGTGACTTGTGACGGAAGCATGACCGTACAAATAGATTCCGTGCGATAAATCCATGTAATACCGTATAATACCGTACGTATAATAATCGGCTCTGATGCTTTAACGTGCTCCGTTTGTGCATTTTCTGCTTTTAAAAGCAAATCCGTATTGTAGTATAGGATTGAAGCGTTTGATAATGACATTCAACAATGACAATGAAGAGATTCAATAATGTCATTGTGGTGCTGTTTTCACGACTTTCCAGTGGAAGACTATCATGTTATGAATAGATCCTTGTCGATATTTTGCGTTGTGATCAATCTCCAAAAGCCTTTGACAACCACCTGCAAGCTGGAAACAAAGAAATTGGCTTGCAGTCCAGAGCTCCTCGGGCGAGTCGTAAGAGGCGACTACAGAAGGGGGAGCGGTTCTGTGCCGGCTCTCTTGCACAGAACTGGACTATATAATTATGGTCTTGTGCAAGCAACAAAAAACAAAAACAAATTTTTGACAGTGATTCTTAATCATTGTCCTTCGTCAAGGCTAATTTACACGGCGATTAGACTTGATAATGTCACATCATACAATGTACTGCATCGGAGTAATAAATTTTCATGAATTTTGCTCTCCTATATTTTTGTGCCAATGTTTGTAACTGTTTTTGAGTTAAGTTGTTAAGATTCCGAGATGTGATTTCATCAGGGAGCTCGATTGTTCTGTTTCAAGATCTCCTCAAATGGCGTCGTTTTCCTGACAGAAGAAGAAAAAAGAACGCTCATCGCCGAAGGTTATCCCCTGCCGACGAAACTTCCACTCTCGAAACAAGAAGAGAAGAACCTCAAGAAGATCCGACGTAAAATAAAAAACAAGGTGATTATAATAGTTTCATCGTGATCCTTTATGGTCAAGTCCAAGCTCCTTCACTACAGGCTTAAAAATTCAGCACCTATGGTGGTGCTCAAGGGTCGAGGCTGCTTCCCCTCGGGGAAGCAGCCTTGACTAGCAGCAGAAATGACACCTACGTCTAAAGTACTAATACTCGAGCAAAAACTTAAGCTTTGACCCTTTTTATAAGAAGTCTGCTGCTAGAAAAAATGTCATCTTAAATTAACGGTTGCTATGTCAACAACGTTTGATTGGTAGGTTACAGGGTCATGACCTACACACATCCCATCATCATAACTACAACTATTAAACCTAATTTTAATCAACTTCCGCTTTTGCTACGAACATCCTTCCATCTATTAGTCCATCTAATGGTATTGTGCTGCTAGTGCGTGCGCGATCTAAGCTTGCCATATCTATTTTCAAGCATAGTGCATGCCGCCATATTTGTTGCATGTATAGACACTTCCGATGTGGCGTTAAAGTTAGCGAAAACAGTGATGCTTAAACGAAATACACAACTTGCGTCTACACGGCTACAGCTTTGAATTGTAGCATATCGTATTCATAGACCTACTTTCAACACGCTGCTGCACTGGATAACGACAGCACTTTAATCCTCCAATCACTTTTGTTGTTTCATAACCAAGGACTATTCATAAAATTGATATCAACTTGATGCGTCTACACACGAGGCCTAACAAATAAAAGTTAGGCCTCGTGTCTAGATGTTTTGCATAAAACTTTGCAGTATGGGGTTGCCTCTAGTGCATGATATAGCATCTCTATGATCCTAATCTATTTCATCAGCTAATGCTATTTTAAAGCCAGTGTTGGTATTGTTTCTACAATTGATAAATCTTGTGATCCTGGTGATGTTGGTGCTTGTGACCGATGACATTAGCTCGTTCTAATCTCTAATCTCTGCTCTCTGTTCATCATCTGACCAGGATGGACATTTATAGCTCTTCCATTCAAACTGACGACCGCATCCTGTTTTGAAAGCTTTCAATCCAAGTTATGAGCTTTATGTCAGTTAGGCATTTTGTCATTTAATATGCCTGACCAAAGCGATGCCATTGTTGGTCTCGATGCGATGCAATTCTTGGATGCTTTACTTGTGAAATATTGATTCAATCCGGTGATTTTATTTCATTTTGTTCATTGATTTTTGCTATTTTCAGAAAGCGCGTTTGCACATGATTTGTGGTGATTTGTGATTAGAATTCAATTCAATGTTTGACAACCTGAGTCATGCATAATGATTCACTGCTTCAACGTCATAATTATCTAACCGCGAATTTTAACATTTTTCAGATTTCGGCACAGGAGAGCCGAAGGAAAAAAAAAGAATATCTGGAAACCTTGGAGAAAAAGTAAGAATTTGTGTTGCATGTTTGTCTCACAATATCTCTCTGTATGATTTATGCTCTAAGACTCGGTTTTTCACTCAAGTGTTAAAATGTTCAGATCTCCGCAACCAATGACGTGGCGTTAATAAATCCTAGATCTAGCTTTGAATGTCCTGATTGGATGATGTCTTAATCTCGGATTAATTCTTAGCATTTTATGAAAAAAGGAGTGTTGAGCCAGTAATTGCAAGTATCTAAATAAATCGGCAATGCTATTTGGACAAGTAATGAATTCTTATTCACCATTAAAGTATCGCTGAGGCAGCAGCTTTCATGCAGATAATAATTATCAAAGCACATTTTAAATTGTATTAAGAAGAAATTGTTCTTACCGTTTTAGGGTGGAAACGGTCTCGCAAGAAAACAGTCATCTCAAGAAGAAAGTTGACATCCTGGAAACTAACAACAGGTTTCTTACAACTCAATTTGATCTCTTGCGTAATTTCTATTTTGGCTTCCGGTAATTCACAATATTTGATTTTCTGAATATTTAATATTGCTTAACCGTGTATGTGTGAATGGTTTAAAAATGTGCAATTTATGTCCTGTAATTGTAATTGTATTACAGTTACGCAGACTGCAAATGAATCATGGTTTTTTGTTGTTGTTTTTCTTAGGCATTCAAGCATTGTTAAATTTTTATTGTGTTTTGAAAAATTGATAATACTTTTTTTGATGAATAGAACCATATCTATTGACACTAAAATAGAACCATAACTTTTAGTGGAAGTTTTGGTTGAATCGTGGGTGCTGTATTAAAAAGTTAAAATCTTGTAAAGCAATGTGAAGTTTAGTATGATCTCCATTGACGAATATAACTTTATTTTGTTTACTCAGATCGCTGGTGTCACAACTGCAAAGGCTACAGGGATTGGCCAATAAGCTTGGTTCATCGCAAACTGGAACCTGTGTTATGGTTTGTCTCTCAGTAGCATCCTATTTATTGGCATGTGTAATTTTTTCTCAGTTGAGGTTATCAACTTTATATTTGCCCCTAACCCAGCCGTGAACTTTTTATTCTCATTTTATTTATCACGCTTTCAAAGTCCTACTTTTTTATGTCTTTGGATAAAAATCGCTGCTTTTTTTTTCTTTTTTGGTACCGTTGGCCTGTGGTGTTTAGACTGTGTGTCAGGTAAAAATTGTCTTTGTTTTATGTCCCAAGCGCTGTGGTTCCTGCTAGCTGCAGCTATAGTCGATGGCCCTGTTTATGGACTAATACTGGGCGAAGTACAGAGCGGTTGTAGATAGATTTCATGGTAGTTTTTATGGTAATATTTTTGGAGATATCAAACAATTGTTGTTGGCTCATTTGATTTTCTTGCGTCCGTTAAATGTACTTGTTGCTTCAAATCTCGACAGGTTCAGTTAATAAGTTATATTCTGAATAGAGTTCTTGAACTTTGGTAACATTAAAACTGGTTCAAATAATATCATGCTCATATAGAACATGCAAACAAGACCTGCTTTTATTGCCTAGAAATGAGCATTTTTGCCGAGTTCTACTTACAACAAGTTTGTTTTGTGTTACAGGTTAACTGAATTTCCTGCTTGCAACCTCTCGCTTGGCCTGCTGCAGAGTAAACTAACAGCATTTCATCAGAAGTTTAGGAAAACAAAGTAATGCAACTCAGATAGTACTGCATTGCAGTCTGATAGGCTACTAGAGCTGTGAGTGTTGAGTCGCAGTTAGAGTACCATTAGAAAATAATCTGTTAGATAAATAATAAGTTAACGCTTCATTAACAGGACTTAATCACATAATCAAGTAGTTTCTTGTCAAGTTCAGTGGTTGCATCCTACAATAGAGATCTTAGGTATCGCTTTGTTTTGCGAGAAATTTATGTGTGCATCTCGTACAATGGAGATCTTTGAAGGGTACTTGCGTACATAAGTACAGAAGTACGTGGCGTATGCTGAGTAGTCGAGTACAATCCAGTAGCTGTGTCGTCTGCAGCTCTGTAACGTCCATGCAGCAACTTTGTGTTCGTATTTGATTGGCATTGATTTAGGGGCAATTGTAAATGTGTGGCGAAATAATTGTGTGAAGTACATTGATTTTAAAACATCTTTTGATATCTCTTTTATGTTTGACTTGGGGGAATTTAAGTTGGTAGTCGATGTGAGGCTTTGGATGATCTAGGTCGGAGTCTACGAATTAATTGCTGGCTAGCCAAAACCAGAGAAAACAGTAATTAGTAATTAGATTAATCATATTTTTATATCATTTGAAGCTTTCGAAGACTTTATCATTAATTAATCTTTGCATGTAAAGTTGCTTCTTAAATTTTAACTTGTTGCACTGAAAATGGCAAGCTACATTGATTCTATATCGGTAGTTTCAGCCATAACTATTTTCTCCTCGTTCCATTTACTACTATTGTTCTGTGCCTAGTTAGTTTTTTCCGAAACTTTGTTCGTTCTTTGTGACAGTATTTTACTTGTTTTTATTGTTATTTTATATCATTTATCTATGACTAGAGGGCCATACTGCTGTGAGTAGGAGGATACTGTAGAATGGCCGTGGTGTATAGCATTCCAACTTGTTGTTTGTGCGTGCCTTTCCGTCCAATTTCATTTGTTTCTGCGGCGTACAACGTGCCTTCCGTGGTAGTTCTGGTGATCTAGGTTCTAGAAAGATCAATATTAAGATGTGCTTGTTGTTGATTCGTCTCTTAATCTTTGGATTGTGTCGCACTGTGGCGTTGCTTTTGAAATCAGTCACTTTTTTGCCTTGACAGTAGTTTTAGATTGCATTGGCCTTGATGGTATAGCAAACAGTAAAATGACGTGTTGTCTTTATATGGGTCGTTCTTTTATGTTGATTGAAGGTAGTAACGATGTTTTGTGTTTAATTTTAACTGAATAGAAAACAATGGCTTGATAATTATGTCACAGTTATATTTCGCGTAGGAACGACCAATGTCTGCCATGTTAAATTTTTAAGGCTGCACAATTACAGAGCGATTAGTGGCCTATTTAAACAAAATGAGAAAATTAAATTTTTTGTGTATTATGCGCTCAAATGGTTTTATAAGTTATTAGTTTAAATTATTAAATTAAATTATTAGTATTAGCCTTGTTAGACTCTTTCTTGGTTTGTTGTTACACGATGTCATGACAGTAACGTTGCCTTGAAATAGCCAGATTCATACAGGCTCCTTGCTTGATTCTGGATTAGTTTGACTAAGACTGTGTTTTGTTAATGATTATAATGATCTTGCAAAGTTGTTGGAAAATGACAAACTATGCATTTAAGATTAATACACTTTGTGTCGTGGCAACCTTGAGTCGTTGGCTGGGTGTTTTTTGTTTCCTGCTAAGAAAGCTTTGCAAGATTTTGGTGAAAATGTAGATTTATGTATATTGCCATGCATTACCAGCTAAACTTTATCTTTAACTGTACTTGGCATACATTTTTTCTCAAAAATAACATTAAACTGTCTTTGACAATCAGAACGCCTCAGCCAGAACTGATACCAGTTTTCTCCAAATATACGAAACTTAATAGTTTCGTTCAAATTCAGTTTCAAAGGTTTTCAGTCCACGTAATATAGAAATGTTTGTTGGATTAACCTCTGTTTCATTTTGTACTGAGAATATCGGAGTTGTTTCTGCTTTTGCTCAAGAATCGTTCCATCATTTTCAAATATGCTCAGTAGTAGCAACTACTCTTGCCAGGCTAAGTACCTTTTGCAATGCTTATAGCAATGGATTACTTATTTTGAATATTTTCAAAAAACTTCGCTACGCGTGTTTAGTAACATTTTAAGCATTCGAGCATGTTTTAAAAGCAAATCGCAATGTGATTTGTTGTACGGATTGCGGTTGTATCGAGCTGGCGAGGTTTTAAATAATTTTATCGTGAAATGGACTATAATGTTTAGTTCAATGCAGTTATGTAAAATTTGGCAGCAATATGTCGTTAGTCTATGATAGAGTATGTTGTTTGCTGTTGGTGAATGATATTTGAGATACATCTGACAGGATGTTGATGCTCTAAGTTGATCTAATTTCATTTCACCGATGATGAATTAACGAAGTGTGCATCAGCTGTTGATACATAGAATCAGTTTATGCTATGTGCACTTTTCATGTACTTCATTGTTTTGAATTTTTTTTTATAAGAATTTTACTCTGTAGTCATTTTGTTTTCTATAATTCTCACTTTTAATTTTCTTAGAATTTGCTAATGAGTTTCGTTTACTCGTTATTGATATGATTTTGAAAATAGTTAGTGTAACAAATCATTTAAAAAAATTTAGGCATCGTTCAATATTAAAACAATTTCTTAGATTTTGTTGCTACAGTCAAGTTTAAATTTAGCAGACATACAGTAGAGTCTAAATTTAGCTTAAATTTGGTCGCTATACAGTGAAGGTTATACTTTGTAGTTAATGAATATGTTTCGTATTGCTCTGACGCTGATCTACTAAATGATGCAATTTGTGAATAGTCCTATTTAAAAGTATAATCTGTACAAAATATCGATTCATATTCGTAACGCTGTGGCATTGTTGTATGATGTTGGGGAATTTTAGAAAGTTATGCCTTGTGTAACAGTTAAATGATGGATGTTGCAGCGCGAAAGGAATAAGTTGCCTTTTGATGCAATTATGATCGATGTCATTGTGGGCTCACGCGATCCGGCGCAATGGTAATATAATGAACTTGTACAGTACGTAGTCGTATCGGTAATATTTAATTCTAGAACATTCTGAATGGAATACTGTTGAGAGCTGTTGTAAATAATTTATTGCCTTTAATGTTAATGTTGTTGTGGTGTCATTATGAAGTAAATATCTGTTGTGTTTGACGACAACGCGAATGTTGCGTATAATAAAACTTAAAATCATCGAATTTAGCTTCGCGCCTGCCGATGAGATTTTGAGATATTTTTATCGTAAATTTGGATGCAACTGCTATTTTTGACGTTTTACATGCAAATCTATTGTTGTCATACTGCGGGTGAAGGTATTAACAGTATAACTATACTCACTTAACGTTTGTATTTATTAATCACTGTTGTGAACAATCACATATCTAATGACATCCGGTCTTGGTATCTTGAGTTCAAACAATAGTTTGGTTTCAACACATAGACACATTTAAAAAATAAGAAATTCAACAAAATGCTGTATGTATAGATGTAAAATCAAAAATTATATTCTATATTCGAATTCGGTGACTAAACGTTTTTACAAGGTCTACTTGTGTATGCCTATGGCCTTTTTGCTGCGAAAAGAAAAGAGTGCCGCATGCTTTTTTCACTCTAGTCATGGCCCAATAGGCCCTGCATACGCGTCTGGAGACCAAGCATGCCTGGAGATCAATACACAAGCAGGTTACTTAGTTTGAGCATACAGCACAGGCATAAAACTCGAAGCACTAAGAAGCTTTTACCGCTGGCATAAAACTTAAGACATTTTGATAGCATTTTCATTATTATCAGAGGGATTTCATAACAATTTACGCAAAATATGCTGGAAGGGAGTGTCGGATATGGAGCCAAGAGACTATAGGATAACGCTTCATGGTCCGTTCTCTGCAGTCTGCACGGTACATTTTCATTCAGCCTGCGTGCGTGTGGCTCTGACTGATGGTGCCTCACAGACCTCATCCGTCTTTGTCCACTAAAGCCGCGCAGACTTCGTACTATTCGTGCAGTTTGGTGACGCGCCTAACGTACTCCACGCACTTTATCATTGGATCCCAGCAGGCGTGATGTACAATGTAGTAAGGCTGCATAGGGCCACAGTAGTATGACAAACATTACATGAAAAGCAACGCCTCACATTGAACGCGCACGATCTGTTAGCACGTGTTCATTTAGTAGCATTATAGTGTAAAGCAGGCCTTATCTTTTCCTCCTGCACGAGGCAGGATAGTCCAAATGTCGTGCTGGCCACAGACACTATATCCCCTGATTACGGTGATAATGCTATTAACTGCGTGTGTCTTGCTCACGCTGTCGCCAAATCGTCCCCGACGTGTTGTGGTATGCCGCGCGAATCAGGCCCAATGCCCCGCCACCCCCCTCCCCACAGAGACGCTGTCAGGGACCTGCTGATCAAGCTGCGTTGCTGCTGCTTCGATTGGTGCGCTGACTTGGTTCAGATGAGACTGAAGAGGACGGGTGGATGGGGGAGGGTCAGAGTGAGAGGGGGGAAGGGGTCTAGGGTAAGGGAGGTGGGGATTTCGATGAGAGAGTTCTAGTAACTAAAATAAAATTAACAAAACTGTTTGTTGAAATGTGTGCGGGTTGATCAGTTTGCCACCGGGGGGGCATTCCCCACTCCGTCGTCTGCAGGCCTATTTTCGTAAACGGATGAATGTCATATTTGACTATTTATATTTTCACCGCGGCCCACACGTTGGGCTGCAATGCACAGCGAACTGCGCACATCACAGTAAATCATTACGGCTACGATCTGCGGTAGAAGCAAGCAATTTTTGCTGCGGCTGTTCACGTAAGGCTAGCTATTATTCTCTTACGCAAAATTCAACTGATACGGTGATTGGCATTGCGAGAAGGTTGTGCAAGCTGTAGATCTATCGAACGTGTTGTCGTTCCCTCTCGTTGGAAGACGAGATTTGCCGCAATTAGGCCCGCGTGTCAGGCCGCGCACACGTATTGATCGGCTCTGGGGCGGAGAGGCCTAGGCCTATCGGGTTCGCGAGCAGGGCGCATTGATGGCAGGCACGAGAGAATTGTGAGGGTTTAGCAACCCTACTGGAGTTAGGCACCCCAAAGGATGCTGATACTTCAAAATTAATTAACTTTCATTGAAGAATATGAACTTACGCTCGAGTGCGTGCTAGTCGCGTGTGCTGCACAGCCTCCGTTTTGGTCGATCAGGCTTATTGCTGAACGAAAAATACCCCGTCAATTTGATGTTTCTTAAATACACGTAGTTTGAATTTTCGGAACAAATTAAGTGTAGTGTCGTCGAGAAAATTT